>JAWPHD010008185.1:0-118352 GCA_037043455.1 Cyrtodaria siliqua
TAGGGCATACATGCTATACTCATTCAATTTCATTACAAGGTGAGCAGTTGCCGGAATGTATACCCTGTTTTGCCACGTTAATGGCCAAACATATCTTATTTGGTTCTTTAGGCTTTGATCATTATGTGACAAAGACACTATCAAGTAAACTATAATTCATTGTAATGTTGGTGTTTGCATTTACTGGTTTACACACCCGTTGATGGGCATTTGCTGAAATACAATATACATAGTTGATATTTAACCATATCATTCCTTATTTGTAAATAGTTTTACCTATACAATATTAGCGTAATTTTTAATAATTGATTTTATTGTTAATTTTCATTAGTTTTCGTGCACAAGTTGACCTAATTGTATCGACGTGCTGTGAAATACTACATTCATTCAGAGTGTAAAACCACTAACGTGTATACAGTCTCAGATTGAAAACCTTAGCAGTGTTATCTTCATTTTATATCATTTTAACATTCAGTGAAATATATACAATATATCTAGTAATAATGTTTTTGGTTCCATGAACTAGGTAGGATCTGTCTGCTTGACATGTTAAAGAACCAATCGTGAACGCTCGGCCAATCCCGTCATTCTTCGGGATCCCGCCTCATGTATCACGGCGATTCGGTATGTTCAAAATCTTGACATTCTGTTAGCCGGAAGGCAACGACACAGAACATAGTGCACTGTTGCTATGTAAACAATATGGCTGCGGGCTGTTTTTGACGATGCAGATGAAGGTTTTATCACTGCTTTCATTTAAATAAACTAATGAGGGAGCAATCGGCTGAATAATATTGCAACATTTAGATGATAACTTTGATTTTGAATGCAAATATGTTTTGGCGGGAATCTAAGAATATGGAAACCCGAGTAATGCTGCGAAGCAGTGTACGAGATGTTGCAAATGGTTAAAGAACCAAAGGAATTTATTCTCTATGAAGAGTACACAGGAACAATGTTGTAATGTGTACCACATGTATGTGTTACTTTCTTATTATTATGTCTTATTGTTTTTGCAGTGTCCGTCTGTCCATCTGTCTGTCACAAATGTTGTCGCTGCTACTCCTCCTAAACGGTTTGTTGGATTTCGACAAAACTTTACAGGAAGCAAGCATCGGTATGATGTCTAGTTGTGCATATCGCGCTGTTGCCCCTGTTCTCTGATTTTTGACGGAGTTATGGCCATTTGAATTTTTTTACTTTAAATTTGTTGTCACCGCCATCCTAAACGGCTTGTTGGATTTTGACGAAACTTTGCAAGAAGCATCTGTTTGATGTCTAGTTGTGCATATCACGCTTTCGTTTCCATTTGCTGATTTTTAGCTCTACTGGCCGAATGCCAGTAGAGCTTTTGGGGTGACAAGTTGTCCGTCGTCCGTCCGTCCGTTAACTTTTGCATTGTGAACACTCTAGGGCCTTCATTATTAATCGGATCTATTATTAATCGGATCTTCGGAAACTTTACCAGTGTCTTTATATCAATGAAAGCTAGGACAAGTTAATTAATGCCATATTAAGCCTTGTGAACATTTTTCATCCCGTCTTTACCAAACTTACCAGATTGTTAATATCAATGAAAGCTCGGACAAGTTTGAAAACCAGCCAAATTGGATCAGTATCACCGGAGTTATGGCCCTTGTTCTTTCTCAAAAATGTCATTTTCTGCCTTGTGAACACTCTCGCGCCTTCATTTATTATTTGATCTTTATCAAACTTGCGCAGATTATTAATACCAATGAAAGCTTGGACAAGTTTGAAAACCAGCTGAATTGGGTCAGTAACACCATAGTTATGGCCCTTGTTTTTTCTGAAAAGTGCCATTTTCTGCCTTGTGAACACTCTAGAACCTTCATTTATTATTTGATCTTTACCAAACTTGCACAGCTTGTTAATATCAACGAAAGCTTGGACAAGTTAAAAAACCAGCTATATCGGACCAGAAACAACGAGTTATATGCCCTTGAATTATTGAAAAATGTGATTTTCAGTCTTGTGAACACTCTAGCGCCTATCTTTTGTATTCGATCTTTCCCAAACTTGGCCAGATTGTTGATATCAATGAAAGCTCGGACGAGTTTGAAAACCACCAAGTTCGGACCAGTAATAGCAGAGTTATGGCTCTTGATTTAGTTAAAAATGCTATATTTTGCTTCGTTAAGACGATAGGGCCTTCATTTTCCATCCGATCTTTACCACCCTCTTAACAAATTGTTAATATCAATAAAAGGTCGGACAAGTTCGAAAAACAGCCAGATCGGACCAGTAACAGTGGAGTTATGGCCCTTGATTTAGTTAAAAGTACCATATTTTGCCTCGTTAAGATGATAGGGCCTTTATTTTTCATCCGATCTTTACCAAACTTTACCAGATTGTTAATGTCAATGAAAGCTTGGACAAATTCGAAAGCCAGTCAGATCGGACTAGTAACAGCGATGTTATGGCTCTTGATTTCGTTAAAATGCTATAGTTTGCCCTCGTAAAGACGATGAGGTCTTCATTTTTCATCCGATCTTTACCAAACTGTACCAGATTGTTAATATGAATGAAATCTCGGACAAGTTCGAAAACCAGCCAGATCGGACTGGTAACAGCATAGTTATGGCCCTTGATTTCGTTAAAAATGCTATATTTTGCCTCGTTAAAACGATAGGGACTTCATTTTTCATCTGCTCTTTACCAAATTTTTGACTTCTTTTTTATATACGAGAGGTGTTCAACTTATATTTGAACACTTATTGTGTAACTGAATCAACTATCTTGAAATTCTCGCAGAACATGTTGATTGTAATGTCAAGTCTAATGATTCCTCCGATATGAAACATTATGACATGCACTATTATGTGCTTCCTAATGTTGCTGCATGCGCATTTTTGAAAAGGGGTAGAGAATGACATTTTGAAGCAAAAATCAACATTTATAAAAATAACTGCAATACAAATTTTAACACAAATGCTTTTAAAATATTGTAAAGGTTGTAGTATTCTGATATGTCCATGTCTGAACGTAGAAAAGTGTGATATGCGAAAAGTGTGATATGCATTTATTTTTTAATTTGTCGATTTTCAAGATTTTAGCGAAATTTAACACAATTCAATTCAATTCAATATCTTTATTTCCTCCATGCAGGAGATTATGAAATACAATAATATGAATACATTTAGGACAACATAATCATGACAAAATATCATATGAGAGAGAGAGAGAGAAACAGAGAGAGAAACAGAGAGAGAAAGAGAGATAGATAGAGATTAATATATACATTTACACAGATGTGAGAGAGGTTAATATATACATTTACACAGATGTTTACATTATTGTAATGTGTAGTAGAAATAATAATACCAATCGTGCGCTCTGCACTGAGCTCAAATGCAAACTAAATTAACACTAGCAATGTCTTGGCATATTTCGAGTTTCGCTTAACATTTGTTTTTAAATGACAACATATTATATATTCTGAGTGAAGAATATAAATTTGTCAATACAGACACTCGCAAATCTTGATGCGAGATGATAGAACTGATTGTACGATTCATTATCAATATCTGTCCGAGGTGGCTCGCCGAGGACTTTACATGTGAACGATAATGGCTCGGAAGTATCTAACTCATATCTTAGATTAGGGCTAACATCCTTATTAACGTCATTTAAAAATGTAATTCTCATATTTAGTGTATATGTACATTCTGAAATAATATGCACCGCTCTTATTAGGAAGGGTGTTTGACAAACTGGACAGTATGATTCCTGTCTTAAAGGCGTCTCAACCCATAGGCGGGCTGTTTTATTTGCTATTGCAAGATCAGTTCTGTTGGACGGTATTGTCCAGAGTAAGGCAGGTTTTATTTCCTGATGAATCCTCCTGAACATCGTAAAATCCGGGTCGCTGTTAACCCTATATAGCCACGAGTGCGATTCCATCGTTTGGATAGATTGTTTCACTTGAATTCGCCATATCATTTTACTTGGCAATGACTGGGGATCTTTCATAAAGTCATTTACAATATATTGCAAGTTATATTTGTAAAGGAGTTTGCATATATCAGGAATGAAACCTTTCTGTACCGTGCTCGCTGAAGTAATGAATTGTACATAACGGCGAATAAAAGTTGGATGGCACAATGTATCCGGAGACAACGATAATGTTTTACGGAGGAACATTAATTTGCGTTGGTCTATCTCCGAAGTTAAGCGTTTCAGACCAAGCATTGACTCGCACATATCGGACCTTGTCCTTACCGAGAACCATTGTATCCGTTTGACTACATAGTGTTGTAATCTGTTTAACATGTCCAACTCTGTATTAGTGAGACTATTCCAGAGCTCGCATCCATAAAGCGCAGTGGGGATAACTATCTTTTTGTAAAGGCTAACTGAGGTCAGCGGATTTAAGCCGGACGGACGAACCCCGAGACCTATCATGGCGTGAAACGCATTCTTGGCCTTTTGACATCGTTCGGCCGTACGGTCATTACTTTTGAGAAACATGTCCTGACGAATACCTAAGTGGACAACAGATTTGACATTTTCGAGATAGCAATCTCCATATAACAGTCTTGGCAATATCGCATTTTTCTTGGAACCAAATGTCATTACACACGATTTAGAAGCATTTATTTCAAATTTCCATGTTTTGGCGTACACGTATACAATGTCCAAAAGCTTTTGGAGGTTATGAGGACTAGTTGCAATTAGAGAAATGTCGTCGGCGAGGGTTGGATTACCAGCTTTAACTCTAAAAATGTTTGCGCTATATATTGATTCTTCTAACTGAAGGAGGAGATCATTAATGAATACTAAGTACAGAAAAGTTGACATTACACTCCCATGACGGACTCCACGTTTGATTGGTACGGACTGTGACGTACATCCATTTATGCGCACGGTGCAATTTAGGGATTTATAAGAGTTTCTGATGATACGCCATAACTTCCCTGTAATACCGAGTTCTCCAATTTTCAGAAACAGTCCATCATGCCAGACTGTATCAAATGCAGTTTATGTCGAGGAAAGCAACGCATACTTTGCTATTATATTCAAGTAGGTAAAATATTGTCTCGGTCATATTGAAGGCGGTTGTAATGCAGCTTAGTTTCTCCTGGAACCCTTGTTGTTGAGATTAACAGTGGAGTTATGGCCCTTGATTTAGTTAAAAGTACTATATTTTGCCTCGTTAAGATGATAGGGCCTTTATTTTTCATCCGATCTTTACCAAACTTTACCAGATTGTTAATGTCAATGAAAGCTTGGACAAATTCGAAAGCCAGTCAGATCGGACTAGTAACAGCGATGTTATGGCCCTTGATTTCGTTAAAATGCTATAGTTTGCCCTCGTAAAGACGATGAGGTCTTCATTTTTCATCCGATCTTTACCAAACTGTACCAGATTGTTAATATCAATGAAATCTCGGACAAGTTCGAAAACCAGCCAGATCGGACTAGTAACAGCATAGTTATGGCCATTGATTTCGTTAAAAATGCTATATTTTGCCTCGTTAAAACGATAGGGACTTCATTTTTCATCTGCTCTTTACCAAACTTTTGACTTCTTTTTTATATACGAGAGGTGTTCAACTTATATTTGAACACTTATTGTGTAACTGTATCAACTATCTTGAAATTCTTGCCGAATATGTTGATTGTAATGTCAAGTCTAATGATTCCTCCGATATGAAACATTATGACATGCACTATTATGTGCTTCCTAATGTTGCTGCATGCGCATTTTTGAAAAGGGGTAGAGAATGACATTTTGAAGCAAAAATCAACATTTATAAAAAAAATGCAATACAAATTTTAACACAAATGCTTTTAAAATATTGTAAAGGTTGTAGTATTCTGATATGTCCATGTCTGAACGTAGAAAAGTGTGATATGCGAAAAGTGTGATATGCATTTATTTTTTAATTTGTCGATTTTCAAGATTTTAGCGAAAATTAACACAAAATTCAACTATGAAAATGACTAAATTTACGAAAACTTCTAGTTCAAAACATTAACTGGAGGCATTTTTGTGACTTCCTCCGCTATAAAAAACAAGTTTCATAAGTTTCTCAAAAGAAAAGATAGAAAAATATATAATTTAAAATTTAGGGGCAAAACACACACATTTGCAAATAATGATAAAAATAATATATTTCTTTACCAAAGATATCTTTATAAGGTATATGATATACATATATGATATGCATCAACAATAACTGTTCATGTTTTTATATCACAAACTATGATTAAAATAGTTATTTTGGTTAATTTATAAAATTATCATTAACATACGAGCAAACTTTCCTATTATCTGCCAATGTTTTAATATTGCCGTAAAAAGTCGAGCTTTTAATTCAGCATCTATATTTTTGTCTTAAAATAAAACATACGATCATATTTAAATTATAAACACAGGTTTAAACAATTATGATATGCATTTAGTGCAATTATTTGGTTTAAGGTAAAACTCCACGGCAACAGCAACATATAGGTTTAAAATTAGAAAATAGTGTACACCTTATTCAAAATATAATTAAAAAAGAACCGCGTGAAATTGGATATTATTTTTAAATGCATACGTTCTAAATGACAGTTTCACATCATTAAATCACGCATTTTTTTATGATAATCACTTCCGCTGAAAAAAAACCATCTTAAACAAAAGTGTCCAATTATAAGTTGAACACCTCTCGTATTAAGTAATGTTTTTTTGTTTAAATTTTATTTATTTATATTCAATTTTTTATTTTTTAATTATTTTTTTTATGTTAAAGCCGTGTTTGGATTGGACGAACTTAGCAGAAAGCATTGCTATGATATGTAGTTGTGCCTATTGCGTTTTTTCCGGTTCATTGATTTTTGATGGAGTTACGGCCCTTGACATTTTTACTTTAAATTTCTTGTCGGCGCTACTCCTCTTAAATGCCTTGTTGGATTTCGACGACACTTGGCAGGAAGCATCACTAATATGTCTAGTTGTGCGTTTCACGCTTTTGTTCCAGTTCGCTGATTTTTGACGGAGTTATGGCCCTTTCACATTTTTACTTTAAATTTCTTGTCAGCATTACTCCCCCTAAACGGCTTGTTGTATTTCTACGAAATTTGGCAGGAAGCCTCAGTGTCTAGTTGTGCAAAGCGCGGTATATTAATGAAATCCTGGACAAGTTCGAAATCCAGTTAGACCATTTTAGTAAGGACAAAGTTATGGCCCTTGATTTGTTGAAAAATGCTATATTGTAATTTTCCTTTGTTAAATCTGCAGTTACTTCATTTTTTATCTGATCTTTACCATATTTGTTTAGAATGTTAATATAACCCCCCCCCCCCCCCCCCCCCCCCTCCCCCCATCACACATTTTTATGAAATTCAATTCATAGAAGAAAGTGGGACAAATTAAACAAGAAGCAGTCCGAGGGACGGCCATAGTCCCCTACCGGGTCTTGTGCAAAATTAACAATTCAGAAGCTGCACAGTTGTCAAAGGTTACTGTTTTGTCAACACATTGATTGCACAAATGTCAATCTGCTGTTAAAGGTTACTGTTTTTCGTCAACGCAATAATTGCAAAAAATTCAAAGAAATAAAGTTGTTATTAGCTAGTTTATTAATTCTGAATTTATTGAAGAAAGTTATCTTTGAATGTACCCATATGAAAGGTTGAATGTAGCCATGTGAATGATCATGCAAGGAATGTTGAATACCTTACCATGTTTAGCTGTAAAATATGTGTTCCTGTGTTCTGAAGGTATCGTGACCTTGACCTTTGAGCTACGGACCTGGGTCTTACGCGCGACACACCGTCTCATTATGGTGAACATTTGTGCCAAGTTAATTCAAAATCCTACGATGCATGACAAAGTTACAGCCTAGACAAGCCTATTTCTGACCTTTAACCTCCAAGTGTGACCTTGACCTTTGAGCTATGGAACTGGGTCTTGCGTGGGACACGCCTCATCATAATGGTGAATATTTATGCCAAGTTATTTCAAAATCAAATGATGCATGACAAAGTTACAGCCCGGACAAGCATATTTCTGACGTTTAACCTCCAACTGTGACCTTGACCTTTGAGCTATGGACCTGGGTCTTGTGCGTGACACGCCGTCTCATTATGGTGAACATTTGTGCCAAGTTATTTCAAAATCCCATGATGCGTGACAAAGTTTCAGTCCGGACAAGCGTATTTCTGACCTTTAACCTCCAACTGTGACGTTGACCTTTAAGCTACGGACCTGTATCTTGCGCGCGACACGCCGTCTCATTATGGTTAACATTTGTGCCAAGTTATTTCAAAATCCCACGATGCATGACAAAGTTTCAGCCCGGACAAGCGTATTTATGACCTTTACCCTCCAACTGTGACGTTGACTTTTGAGCTACGGACCTGGATCTTGCGCGCGACATGCCGTCTCATTATGGTTAACATTTGTGCCAAGTTATTTCAAAATCCCATGATGCATGACAAAGTTACAGTCCGGACAAAAAAACAGACTGACCTTTAACCTCCAACTGTGTCCTTGACCCTTGAGCTACGGACCTGGATCTTGCGCGCGACACGCCATCTCATTATGGTTAACATTTGTGCCAAGTTTTTTCAAAATCCCACAATGCATGACAAAGAAATATAAAAGATCGGACAGGGAAAGTAGCATTCAAGGAGGACAGTCAACCACAAAACACAGAAACAAACACGCAGACAAACAAGAAGGCAAAAGTAAAAATAAATGCAAACGACATCACAAACACAAAAGGGTTTACAATAGGGCTACCGCCTTGGAACGGTCAGTGGCAAAGTAGGCCACTGGGGGTTTAAACCGGTTCTAGGGTGCACCAACCCTCACACTTACCCTACTGTCATCCCATTAAAACAGGACAGTGTAAATAAAGAAATGAAGTTACAGTCCGGACAAAAAAACAGACTGACTGACGGACTGACCCACTGACTGACGGGGCAAACCTAAAGTCCCATCCGGTCCGGACCGGTAGGGGACTAAAATACCAATGCCAGACTGGACACAGCAGACTTATTGCCCATGATTACCAGGTGAGCGATCTAAGGCCATCCTAGCCCTGCTATTTTTGCGATGTTTTAAAAGAAGTACTGATGGGAATATTATGTCGACAACCCTTGACATAAGAGCCGTTTTAGCCAGTAGAGCGTCCACAGGCCCTTTTGGGCCTCTTGTTTACATTAAACATTTTGTAGCCGCTACACCTCCTAAATGGCTTGTTGCATTTTGACGAAACTTTGCAGTGGGAGAGACATCAGTTTTTCTCAAAAACAACATGTGGTTTGCATGTTATTTTCATTTGTACATCATGTTACTTACATATGTGCCACACATGATACATATGTGGCAGATATGTACCACAGGTATTTTTCATGTAAAATTAATAAACATGTGACACATGTAGCATTTATATAATGTATAATGTTTTTGAACATTGTAAAAAATTATTAAACAACCTGTTAAAAAGAAAATGTTATTCAGTAAAATGTATTTTTCATACGTATTACACATGTTACTTTCATATGAAATACATATGTGGAATACATATGTAAAACACATGAATTTCATAGCTAGATATTTTTCTTGTGGTGATCCCGAATTCCTTTGTATTATCTCCCTCTTTCTGAAAGCAGCTCTAAATAAGCTCAACCATGTGCCAATGAGCCCCTAAACAGCAACTTACTAAGATAATATAAATACCTTTAATCTTGTTGATTGAAGTTTCCTGACTCTTCATAAACGCCAGTAATGTTTTATTCACATCGTCCTGTTTTTCCACCAGAGCCTGTGAGAGTCGACCAACCTGTTGTTGGAAGTTTGACAAAACTTCATCCAGCTTGGTTGTCTGTCGTTCAAGTTCTTGTTGAATGGAATCTTTCAGTTTATCTAGATTCTCAGTCCGTGTAATCTCGGCTTTGTTTATTTCAGCATTGGATTTTTCTATTTTGTCCATCTGTGCCACTTCTGCATCTTTAATGTTAGATATGTGTGCTTCCATTTTATTGTCCCACACTTTGAGTTGTTTGTTGTTAACTTCTATTTGGTGTTCGAGGCGGACTAATTTTTCAAGAACTTTCTCTTCGAAGTCAAACTTCGAGCACTCGGGCTCATCGTGGATTCGTGCTTCGGCCACATTTAATATAGCCAGTATAACGTACACGACCTGGCATAGCATTGTTCACTGTTAGTATCTTCCTGAACATGTAAATTTTGTAAATGATATATCGGCTCACCGAAGTGGTTGTCAATGATTGCGATGGCTACACGTGGGATTTTTATACCATCTCTACAAGGACACTTTTTGTAATACCACACGGGTCTGACAACTTCAAAACTGTCAAACAAGGCTTCAGTTGATGTCATTAACACAGTATTGTACCCTATCAATTTACCCCCACATAGTATGTACCGCATCACCTAAAACTGCATTATCAATTAGGACTGCATTTATTTTCCACACAGTCTGAGCTGTATAAACAGTGAAACAACAGAAGAGTTGTTATGTGTCTCTCCCACAGTTTGAACCTAACCTTACAGTTCAACAGGACACCATTTATTACCTTCTACTGTTTGTCTCCACGGTTTGAACACAACCATGGTTCAATATTAGATTATTATTTTCTCCCCTATATGCATATGGTGTGAGTGATAGGAATATATTAATTCTGCCAGTTGGCCTATGCATGAGGATCTCTGTTTACTTTGGTAATCATATTTTGCTGTGTCAGTGGGGAAATTATGTACTTATCTATATAATTAAATCTGTACTTATAAATATGGATATGTTAAAGGGATATACGGCAATCTTGATTTGTTAAAACTCAAGGCGTCCTATTAGTTTTTCAACATAGCTTGCATATGTGCAATTATTAATATTAATTATTAGAATAGTTCAAAGTAAATCATTTTTACATATTACTCATTTTTGACAAAATTGCATCATGGAAAATTTGGTAGAATAACAAAGAAAATTAAAATCACATTTTTTAAGTCAAAATGAGGTAAGATAAATAAATCGAGGTGCACATTTTAATGTTGGAATAAAACTCAAGATTGCCATGTGTCTTTAAGATGACTGGAATAATTTGCTAAACAACCCTACTATTAAAAAAGTGAACCTGAAAGGGACACACCACGGCGTCCCCTTACTGTTTCTGCATAGCTTGTATTTGTTTAATTATTAATATTGATTATAAGAAAAGTATAAAGAATAGTGTTTTTTTGCATCTTATTTACTGATGATTATATTGCACCAATAATTTTGTTTATTATTTGTATTTACTTAATTATATGCAAGCAGATTTTAAGTCAAAACGATATTATATAAATAAATCAAGACTCTAATTTCAATGCTTGAAGATTGTCGTATGTCCCTTTAAAGAAGATTGTCTTTTGAATATAAATTGATTATAGATTCTAGATCTAGATTGTTATCTACTGTCTATGAATTGATTACGTGTCTTCTTTTTTGAGTCATGCTTTTGACACACATTTGAAAAATAGAATTATATAAATACCTTAAGTTATTGGAAATCATTTATCCTAAAGGAGGTACATTAGGCTGTCATGAGTTTTTAAAAGTGACCCTTTATTCACAAGGTATTTCATATTGCACAGTGATTATGATCATGATGATTGTGCTATTCTAGGTTACGCACCGGGATTAAATTTAAGCATTTTCACCCGATTTCATTAAAGAATTACGATGCTTTCAACTTTTGGGTGTGAACACCATATATGGATTGATACAATTGATGTTTTACTTCAATGGTGATGTGATTTACAAACTTCATAAGATTCTTGGTCATGATCACTTTCATACTTTCTTTGTTAAACTTGTTGAAAGGTTTATCAAAAGAGGTTATGACCCTATCATTTTGCAACGTACTGCATGCTTGGTGGTGGACCCTTTTACAGTTCGCCACTACGCTTTCCTCTTTAATTGTACGATGACCGGACAGGCTGTGGACCCTATGATGACACCTACCTAAAGCCCATTAGGACGGTAGCGTTTGATGTTTGTCCGCGGTCTTGTCTAGTCGTGCCCTTCTAGGCTTTTTTGTTTTATTTATATTTACACGAGCATCTAGGTGTTTTACTTATATTGCCTTTTAACGCTGCCTTGTTGGTTAGAGAATATTTCATGGCGGCGATTTCTTTATTTACACTGTCCCGTTTAATTGGGATGACAACAGGGTAAGTGTGAGGTTTGGTGCACCCTAGAATCTGGTTTAAGCCCCAGTGGCCTTTTTTTGGCCACTGACCGTTCCAAGGCGGAAGCCCTATCGTCAACCCTTTGCATGTTTTTGTGATGTCGTTTGCATTTTTTATTACTTTTGCCTTCTCGTTTGTCTGTTTGCGTGTTTGTTTTTGTGTTTTGTGGTTGACTGTCGTCACTGAATGCTACTTTCCCTGTTCGATTTTTATATTTTTCTTTTTATTTTATCATGAATTAGAACGTTTTTTTGTTTTTTTTAGATTTTTTCCAAAAAAACATCTAATGTAGATCTATCTACCCCTAAATTAAAATTCCTGTATGAGAATGTATTTTTTTATTTATTTTTTGCATTAATGATCGAGGCAGGGAGTTTTCTTTTCTCATATTAAAATTAAAGCGACAAACAGTTAAATTGTGAGCAGATCATTAAAATTGCACTGGAAATAAGACGAGGCATTTTGCTATGGTCTGTACGGCTATTTGTCCATTTGGCATTTACTCTGAAACCTCTTAGCCAAATTTCACATCGACAGTTCTTGCAACAGTACCTTTCAAATGTGTGCAATGTACAGCATGTAGGTCTATCTGCCATCCAAAACTACTCCAATATAGATCATTATAAAAAACAAGAGGCCCAAGTGGGCCTTTAGACGCTCTACTGGTATGATATGATTCAAAAACATAAACATGACAGAGGCCAACCCAAAAAACATGTTTCCTATATATAATTCTATGTAAACTTTGGGTTATCGTGGCGGTCATTTTGAATATTTGACGACAACGAAAAACATACACTTGATAGAGGCCAACAACTGGAAAATGTATATGATATTTAACTAGAATGGAATAAGTGGTAATATGTCGTTTGATAAATGTCTTTAAATATAACCTAAGTTTATGGTGGCCATCATGGATGACTGGAGGCCCCAAAAACACAAATCTGAGGGGGACTAACCCAAAGATCATTGTGACTAAGTTTTATCAAAATCCTTCAAGGGGTTTCAGAGAAGATATAATTTTTAACGTTTTCCTATATAACTCTATGTAAACTTTGGGTCGCTGTGGCGGCCATTTTGATTATTCGACAATAACGAAAAAACACAAACTTGATAGAGGCCAACCCAAGGAACATGTTTATGGTATTTCACAATAATGGAATTGGTATTTTACAATAATGGAATAAGTGGTTTCGAAGGAGATGTCGTTTGAAAAATTCTTAAATTTGACCTAGTTTTAGCCATGGCGGCCATCTTGGATGACTGGCAGCCGCAAAAAACACAAATCTGAGAGGGACTATCCCAAAGATAATTATGATTTAAGTTTCAGAATCAAAATCCTTCAAGCGGTTTCAGAGGATGTCGATTTTATCAAATTGCTAACAGACAGACGGACGACGGACGAAAAGTGATTCCATAAGCTTGCCTGGCCTTTGTGGCCAGTAGAGCTAAAAATAAATAAAAAACTCAAATCTTCAAAATCTTCCTCAAGAACCGTTTGGATATGAAATTATCATTTATCCATGATGTACAAATTTAATAAGGTCATTAATTAGTCATAATCGCTTTTGACCAATCTTTTTATCAAACTTGTTATGCCATTTTATCAAGAGTTTATGGGTAGGTACCTTACCATTATCAAAACTCTATCTAGGTGTTCAGATCATATAATAATGTATATATGCCTATTAAAAGTATTTGTTTATTAACAGGTTAAAATACCCGCGATTGAATATGCGTAAAAGAAATTACAATTTGGTAACGCTCCAGTTTTGGGGTTTAGCCTGGCTGGTTAAAGCCGTTTATATTGTGTCTATAGAGTTTGGATTCTCAAAACATGCAAGTTATATAAACATACCTCGTCATTAGTGGGTTTAGAAACAGTGTACATATGTTGTAATATTTGGCTGTTGTTGGCGGGATAGCTACTTCAATTGGGATGACAATATGGTAAGAGATTCTAAAAAACTCCCTTACCAAGAGATCAAAGGTGCTGCTATGAAACACTTGATATGGGGGCTAAACCTAACCCTCTGACTAAGGCTGATGGGGTCATTGTCGTATCGGGTACTAAAGAAAATCTTTGAATTCCAGAACGGCCCCCAAATATACAGAAACGTACTCGGACAAACAAGATCTCGCTTGTGAAATTGAAACAATTTAGAACTTGATAAAACAACTTAAACAATATTGTTTATCATTAACTATTGCGCTATTGTTCTTAAAAACATATTTAGGCTGCCATAGTTAGTAATAAAATACAGAACGTATTGTCGTTAAACCGGAACCCTGCGCAAAAAAAGTAAACAAATATGCAGCTCGTCATTCAAGAAGAGTTGGTCAAATATTAGACTATTAGACCAACTGCATTCCTTTAAGGCGGAGGCAACAGCGCGCGGCTTTTAAAAAGTAAATCGATTTAACTTTGTAAACAAAGAAAGTTTCGTTTCTTTGAAGTAACACAATCTCTACCCAGAGTACACTCGTTCCTCATTTGACTCTGTCAACGTCAAAGGAAGTAGGGCGAACGGTTAGGTCACGTGATTATTCAAATAAGTTATGACGATGTTTATTATAAATCCTTTTGCGTGATCTGCAAAGATAAAATATAGACCTATATTAAATAATTTCAATTTTTATTTCTATGAGTTATTTTTTTTTTAGTAATTTTCTGCTATCGAGCTTCGGTTTGAAATGTTTACAAATGCGTTTCGATTCAGGAGACCTAAGTACATATTATTTTTGTAATAAAATAGTCCCGATTAAAACTAAATTATTTTCATGCGTTATTTCAAATCTTGCAATATCTAATATGCAGATATTCTGAAAATTATATTTACATAAGAAATAAACTAGAAATTGTTATTGTCCATGGGACAAAAACGTATGGCTAAAATAGTGGGGGACTCGCCCGAACGGACATAATTGACGACTCTATGTCCAACCGTTCTCTATTGATCTGAGATCGTTTTGATATTCAATTTCCCTGTGACTGTATCTACTACCTGTATCAGTAATATCTACTGGTCATGACCAACCATCCTTTCAAGTTTGAGGACCCTAGGTCCAACCATTCTCTTGTTATTGATCGGACATTGTTTTGTTATTGATCGTGGATCGTTTTGATAGTCAATGTCACCGCGACTTTGACCTTTGACCTAGTGACCCCAAAATCAATAGGGATCATCTACTGGTCATGACCAACCATCCTTCTAAGTTTGAGAACTCTAGGTCCAACCATTATCTAGTTATGGATCGGACATCGTTTTGATAGTCAATGTCACCGCGACCTTGACCTTTGACCTAGTGAATCCAACATCAATACCGTTCATCTACTGGTCATGACCAACCATCCTTCCAAGTTTGAGGACCCTATGACCAACCATTCTCTAGTTATTGATCGGACATCGTTTTGATAGTCAATGTCACCGCGACCTTGACCTTTGACCTAGTGACCCCAAAATCAATAGCGGTCATCTACTGGTCATGACTAACCATCCTTCCAAGTTTGAGAACCCTAGGTCCAACCATTCTCTAGTTATTGATCGGACATCGTTTTGATATTCAATGTCACCGCGACCTTGAACTTTGACCTGGTGACCCCAAAATCAATAGGGGTCATCTACTGGTCATGACCAACCATTATTTAAAGTTTCAGGACCCTAGGTCCAATCATTGTCTAGTTATTGATCGGACATGGTTTTGATAGTCAATGTCACCGCGACCTTGACCTTTGACCTAGTGAACCAAAATCAATACCGGTCATCTACTGGTCATGACCAACCATCCTTCCAAGTTTCAGGACCCTATGACCAACCATTCTCTAGTTATTGATCGGACATCGTTTTGATAGTCAATGTCACCGCAACCTTGACCTTTGGCCTAGTGACCCCAAAATCAATAGCGGTCATCTACTGGTCATGACCAACCATCCCAAGTTTGAGAACCCTAGGTCCAACCATTGTCTAGTTATTGATCGGACATCGTTTTGATATTCAATGTCACCGCGACCTTGAACGTTGACCTAGTGACCCAAAAATCAATAGGGGTCATCTACTGGTCATGACCAACCATCCTACCATGTTTGAGGACCCTAGGTCCAACCATTCTCTAGTTATTGATCGGACATCGTTTTGATAGTCAATGTCACCTTGACCTTTGACCTAGTGACCCCAAAATCACCAAGTGTCATCTACTGGCCATGACCAGCCATCCTTCCAAGTTTCAGGACCCTAGGTCCAACCATTCTCTAGTTATTGATCGGACATCGTTTTGATAGTCAAATGTCACCGCGACCTTGATCTTTGACCTAGTGACCCCAAAATCAATAGGGTCATCTACTGGTCATTACCAACCATCCTTCCAAGTTTCAGGACCCTAGGTCCAACCATTGTCTAGTTATTGATCGGACATCGTTTTGATAGTCAATGTCACCGCGACCTTGGCCTTTGACCTAGTGACCCCAAAATCAATAGGGGTCATCTACCGGTTATGACCAACCATCCTTCCAAGTTTGAGGATCCTAGGTCCAACCATTCTCTAGTTATTGATCGGACATCGTTTTGATAGTCAATGTCACCGCGACCTTGACCTTTGACCCCCAAAATCTATAGGGGTCATCTACTGGTCATGACCAACCATCCTTCCAAGTTTCAGGACTCGTGTGTGTGTGTAATTCTAAGGTTTATAGTCCGTCCGCCAACGAACACGTCAAGGTATACCTGACGCGATGGGCACAATAGAGTCTGGACTTTTAAAGGCGTAATTTTGAATTTTGAAGCCGATATAGACCTTGCCAACAGGTCTGTTTAATGCCTAAATATGTGCTAAAAGCGGTGTCAACAACAGCGGTTAATTCAACCTAATTTCGTGTATTGACACCTTCCGGTCCTAGCTTTGTTTGGCGTTGTGTTATATGTGGTGCGTGCTTGTTTTGTAGTGTTATGATTATGTTTTTAACATATATTTGCTGGGGTTTGATGAGGGGTATGCCTGTATCACGCCATCTTGGGGATGATTAGCGTGTCCATTTGCAGCATACTAATACTTGTGGTCATCGAACTGGGGCCTGTTCGGTTATTACTGTGTTGTATGTTGTACATGTTGGGGCATTTGTTGGTGTTCAGTTTGTTGGTTGCTATGCCTGGGGCATAGCGAGTGCGTCTGGTCTGAGGTACTGTGGCAGCAATTCCACATCTTGTTCGCGCAAGGGGATTGCTACCACTGGGAGGGAAAGGCCAATTATGGTCGATAACGGTTTCCAGTCAAGACTGCCCCTGTGGGATATGTCCCACAGGTTGGTGATGAAAGGGGCCGTAGGGAGGCGCTCCTTAGTCCTAAATGGGTATGTGCCGTGTTTACTGTTTTAGAGTTAACATTACTTTTGTACTTAGTTATGAACTATTATACTATTATTACTGTAGTTGCTGGATTTTAAGACGGTCACATCCCTTGTGGTATAATGCACAATAAAAATGTAATATTTTTGTATGGCTTCTACTGGTATACTTATTTGCTTACTTATTTGTTTTTTTCTATAATTGTTATAATACAAAAAATCGAATGCCTAAAAAGTGGCCTAATATGTGCTATTCCCACCATAACACCGCTCGATATTTCCGTGGGACGCGTTTTATTGTAATTACTTACTCGACCGACGCGAGTGTCAAAGGTAGTTACTTATATAGACAAATTTAAGATCTCGTCCATACACATAAACGTACATTAATGCACGGAGTATATATATATATATACGAATATTGGGTGATACCACATAGTAGGTAATTATATATAAGGTTAATATAAGATTTCATACATACACATAGATATACATACATCCATACACATAGTAGATATATACAGAATAATATCATTACAGGTAGTTATTATATTTCATACACACTCATACATATAAACATTTCACTTATTTCCTATATGTTTCATTTTAATTGCGTCGACCTTAACCTGTCGTGTTCTACTGGCCTGACCTACTTGCGTGTCCTACTTAAAATTATGTATTTAATGCCAAGATTCTTAACTATGTTATTCAGGGTCAGGGTCGATATAAGTGTCAAGGTCGGGTTTGTCAATTTGGACACGGCGCGGACCGGATGGAAATCACTTGGTTTTAAAGCGATATTATTACTGTTTTATGAACGAAATAGACAATAAGCAGGGCACAACACACTACAATACAAATCAAATCAGCAACCAAAGATACAAGACAACCTAGTGGCGAGACGGTTAGACAATGCAATACCAACATGTTCCTGAACACCCCATACCAACTCTGTGATTAGGGTACTACAGGAACAGTTAGATCTCCCATCATCAACTTAATCTTGAAATCCGTAATCGATGAAGTTTTTCATATATGAGTACATCAGACATGTCAAAATGTCACTGTTTTTTAAGTTTACTGACGGTCCCATCCCTTCTGATGGGATGAGCACTTAGTGAGGTAAATTTACAGAATAATTATATAGACCATTGTAAGTTTACATACATACACCTGTACATACATTCATGCACACCAAATGCCCTCTCTCTCCCATTCCAGCGCGTTGTACGCCAAGTACTGTCGAAGAGTTACATATAACAGCCTTATACCGGGACGGGGGAGGGATGGCATCCGGCGCTTATGTGCTATAGACACTGGTAAGTTTCCAAAGTTTCAGGACCCTATGACCAACCATTCTCTAGTTATTGATCGGACATCGTTTTGATAGTAAAATGTCACCGCGACCTTGACCTTTGACCTAGTGACCCCAAAAGCAATAGGGTCATCTACTGGTCATGACCAACCATCCTTCCAAGTTTCAGGACCCTAGGTCCAACCATTGTCTAGTTATTGATCGGACATCGTTTTGATAGTCAATGTCACTGCGACCTTGACCTTTGACCCCAAAATCAATAGGGGTCATCTATCGGTTATGACCAACCATCCTTCCAAGTTTGAGGACCCTAGGTCCAACCATTCTCTAGTTATTGATCGGACATCGTTTTGATAGTCAGTCACCGCGACCTTGACCTTTGACCTAGTGACCCCAAAATCAATAGGAGTCATCTACTTGTCGACCAACCATCCTTCCAAGTTTGAGGATCCTAGGTCCAACCATTCTCTAGTTATTGATTGGACATCGTTTGTGACACAGACCCACATACAGACAGACCTACAGAAAGATGGCTCCCCTACCACACTTTGCGTAGACCCACACACAGACCGACCTACAGAAAGCACAAAATCAACATGGCTCCACTACAAAGTCTGGTAGGGGGGAGCCATAATAAATTTCAGGCAAACATATTCCAATTTAACAGGTTTTACCAAAATCTTGTAATTTAGTAATTAACAGAGATATATGTGAGTGCAAGGAATGATAACTCTGCGTGGAGATTGGAAGTAACAGTACGCGTTACGGCCGCGTTTTACGACATTGTATTTTGTCTCGGGTACATTTATGTATATTTGGGGGCCTTTCTGGATTTCGATGATTTTCGGGTACGTCTCTGTATACATAAATGTACCCCAGGTGCCTTTCTGTAGTACCCAGTACGACAATGATCCCATCAGCCTGACTAAGTCCCACCCACAAATGACCTCGACCTTCAGTGAAAGAAAAAAAAAACTTAGGTTAATTAAAACAATATGGAAGCTTTATATATCCAACACTGTCGGTGTTATTGCTTAGGGACGCTGGGTTAGGCAACCCCACGAGTGACCTTCCAAACATCTGCATTTTGCTGTCATCTAGACAACTCCGGTGTTTAATATGAACATCCTGCAATAGAAAGAGTTCAGATTATAAGGAAACAAAATGCAAAGAAAACCCTTTACATTATGAAAACTGGCTGTAATGTTCATGCTGGCGAATTTGACCTTTTGCGCTTGAGGGGTCAGGCTCTGGATATGGAACTTGTTTTGTCCTCTACAAATCAAAGGCAATTACTGTCTAGTATGAACACTCTCCTTCAACTGATCTAGGAGAAGTTCAGCTTACGAGGAACATTAAATTGCATGCTGACTCCATATGAAGGTAAATCCCCTCCCCTATGGAGGAGGAAGAGTACATCAAATATATAAACTCTGATGAATATTGTACGAGTTTAATTTACTTATCTTAGCATGTAAGAAATTTAATTGCAAAATATAAAAAATTGGGCTTAATTTTCATTTTAGTGAATTAATATTGATCTTTTAAAAAACAAGAGGCCCAAGAGGGCCTGTGGACGCTCTACTGGCTAATATGGCTCTTATAACAGCAATGAACTATCGTCTTAAAGAGGGAAAATATAGCATTTTTAACTAAATCAAGAGCCATAACTCCGCCATTACTGGTCCGATCTGGTTGGTTTTCGAACTTGGCCAGTAGAGATAATAAAAATAAAATAAAAAATAAAAAAAATAAAAAAAATAATAAAAGAAAAAAAAGTAAACAAGAAATATCACTGTAAGTGATAAATGCCCCTGAAGTGTCCTTTGACCTCTAAGTATGACCTTGACCTTGGAGCCATGGACCTGGATTTGTGCACGACACCTCATTTGGTTGTGGTGAGCACTTGTGCCAAGTTATTTGAAAATACGTCCAGGCATGCAAAAGTTATTGACCGGACACGATTTGACCTTTGACCTCTAAATGTGACCTTGGGGCCACAGACCTGGATTTTGTGCGCGACACATCGTCTTGTTGTGGTGAGCACTTGTGCCAAGTTATTTGAAAATCCGTCCATGAATGCCAGAGTTGTTGACCGGACAACTGTGACCTTGACCTTGAAGACCTGGGTTTTGCGCGCAACACATCGTCTTGTTATGATGATCACTTGTGCCAAGTTATTTAAAAATCCCTGCAGGGGTTGTGACGTTACGGTCCGGACACGAAATTGCGTACCTGTTTTTGACCTATGAACTGCATGTGTGACCTTGACCTTCGAGGTATGGACTTGTGTTTTGCGCGCGACACATCGTCTTGTTATGGTGATCACTTGTACTAAGTAATTTAAAAATCTCTGCAGGGGTTGTGACGTTACGGTCCGGACACGAAATTACGTACCTGTTTTTGACCTATAAACTTCAAGTGTAACCTTGACCTTTGAGTTAAAATCTGGGTTTTGCGCGCGACACATCATCTTGTTATGGTGATCACTTGTGCCAAGTTATTTAAAAATCCCTGCAGGGGTTGTGCCGTTACGGACTGGACACGAAATTGCGTACCTGTTTTTTACATATGAACTTTAAGTGTGACCTTGACCTTTGAGATGCGGACCTGGGTTTTGCGCGCGACACATCGTCTTGTTATGGTGATCACTTGTGCCAAGTTATTTAAAAATCCCTACAGGGGTTGTGAAGTTACGGTCCGGACACGAACTTCGGAATGACAGACAGAATCCGGACGCTACGATTACTATATGTCCCCGAAGGCGCCCCCGAAAGCCTTCGGGGGGCATAACAATCTGGTAAAGTTTGGTAAAGATCAGATGAAAAATGAAGGCCCTATCGCCTTAACAAGGCAAAATATAGCATATTTCACGACATCAAAGGTCACAACTCCGCTGTTACTGGTCCTATTGCCTGTTTTTCGAACTTTCCGAGCTTTTATTGACATTAACAATCTGGTAAAATTTGGTAAAGATCGGATAAGAAATGAACGCCCTATCGTCTTAACAAGGCAACATATAGCATTTATAACTAAATCAAGGGCCATAACTCCGCTGTTACTGGTCCGATTTGGCTGGTTTTCGAACTTGTCTGAGCTTTCATTGACATTAACAATCTGGTAAAGTTTGGTAAAGATCAGATAAAAAATTAAGGCCCTATCGTCTTAACGAGGCAAAAGTTAATAACGACGGATGGACGGACGACGGACAACTCGGCATCCCATAAGCTCTGCTAGCCTTAGGCCAGGAGAGCTAAAAAAATGCAGACAGTACTTGATGCTCTAAGGGGCTATTTCATCTTTTGACCTTGACCTCTGGCAACCACAGTGTTGGATATAAACACCCTCATTCAAACCTGGAACCTGATACGACTTATAATTAGTAAAATCTATGACAAGAGAGATAATTTTAATTTTGATATTGGTAATTTAGGGATGTTCCCCGAGCTACTTCTTATGGGGTCTATGTTTCTCAACTTATTCGTTTTTCTAGAGCTTGTAGTTGTGTTGAGGACTTTAATATTTGTATAACTAAACAAGAGGTCAATGACTTTGAAGCTCTACTGATAGGTTTTGATAGCTAGATCAGCAGTCCTGTGAAGTTTCATGAAAATCTGTCAAGTAGTTTACTCCTCTGTTATTATATATCTCTATGTAAACAAAGATGGCCATGTTTAATTTTGAATCAAAATAGTTTTCGACAAGGATCAACATCATGTCATGCTGATTATTTTAGAAAAAGTCCCATATCAATATCACTTCGTTTTCAAAAATATTCGATACAAACTTGTTTTTTTTTAAATCTATTTTTAGCCATGGTGGCCATCTTGAATTTCCAGACGACCTGAAATTTTGCTAGGATCAACTAGACATCAAGAGCAACAATTCTATGAAGTTTCGTGAAAATCGGTAAAGTAGTTTCAGAGCAGTAGTCGCTACAAGTTTTTCTTATATAATTCTATGTAAACATGGCCGCCAGACAAAGATGGCCCCTGGCGGCCATGTTTAATGTCAAAATAATTTCTGACAAGGATTAACATCATGTCATGCTGATCATTTTAGAAAAAGTCCCATATCAATATAACTTATAGTGTTCAAGAAATAGTCACTACAAACTTGTTTTTAAACAAGAGGTCAATGACCTTGAAGCTCTACTGATTGATTTTGATTTCAGGAAGTAGTCGCTACAAACTTGTTTTTTGAAAATTTAGCCGTGGCGGCCATTTTGAATTTCCGGCCGACCTGAAATTTTGCTAGGATCAATGAGACATCAAGAGCAACATTCCTGTGAAGTTTCATGAAAATCCGTCAAGTAGTTTCAGAGGAGTAGTCGCTACAAGTTTTAATTATATAACTCTATGTAAACAAAGATTGCCGCTGACAGCCATGTTTAACATCGAATCAAAACGATTTTTGACAAGGACCAACATCATGTCATGCTGATAATTTTAGAAAAAGTCCCGTATCAATATCACTTATAGTTTTCAAGAAGTAGTCGCTACAAACTTATTTTTTAAAAATCTATTTTTAGCTGTGGTGGCCATCTTGAATTTCTGGCCGATCTGAAATTTTGCAAGGATCAAGTAGACATTAAGAGCAACATTCCTGTAAAGTTTCATGAAAATCCGCCAAGTAGCTTCTGAGGAGTAGTCACTACAAGTTTTTACTATATAACTCTATGTAAACAAAGATGGCCGCTGGCAGCCATGTTTAACGTCCAATCAAAACGATTTTTGACAAGGACCAACATCATGTCATGCTGATCATTTTAGAAAAAGTCTCATATCAATATCACTTATAGTTTTCAAGAAGTAGTCGCTAAAAACTTATTTTTTTTAAATCTATTTTTAGCTGTGGCAGCCATCTTGAATTTCTGGTCGATCTGAAATTTTGCAAGGATCAATTACACATCAAGAGCAACATTCTTGTTAAGTTTCATGAAAATCCGCCAAGTAGTTTCAGAGGAGTAGTCGCTACAAGTTTTTACTATGTAACTCTATGTAAACAAAGATGGCCGCTGCAGCCATTTTAACGTCGAATCAAAACGATTTTTGACAAGGACCAACATCATTTCATGCTGATCATTTTAGAAAAACTCCCATATCAATATCACTTATAGTTTTCAAGAAGTAGTCGCTACAAACTTGTATTTTAAAAACCTATTTTTAGATTTGGCGGCCATCTTGGATTTCACATCAACATGAATTTTTGCTAGGATCAACTAGACTTCATGGGCAACATTTCTGTAAAGTTTCATGAAAATCCATCCAGTAGTTTCAGAGGAGTAGTCGCTACAAAAAAAAAGTTTACGGACGGACATTTACAGTTCGCCACTATGCTTTCTGTTTTGATTATGCGATGACCGGACAGATTGTGGACCCTATGATGTCTACCTAAATCCTCACGAAGGTAGCGTTTAATGCTGGTCTTTAATATTGTCTTATCGTACCCTTAACAGTTTGTTCTTTTGCTGCTCTGGCTTCTGCCAAGTCATTGAGTACATACGTTGGGTTTTTCAAGGCTTTTGTTTTTTGTATTCATATATACATGATCATCTATGAGTTATACTTACATGGCCTATTAATGCTGCCTTGTTTGTTAGAGAATATAACCTGGCGGGGTTAACTTTATTTCCACTGTCCCGTTTTCTTGGGATGACAATAGGGTAAGAGTGAGGTTTGATGCACCCTAGAACCTGGTTTAAACCCCCACCGTCCTTTTTTTGCCACTGACTGTTACAAGGCGGTAGTCGTATTGTCAATCTTTCTTATGTTTGTGATTTCACATCTTGCCGTTTATTCATCTTTGTAGTTGTTTGTTTCTGTGCGTGTTTGTGGTTGACTGTGGTCTTAAATACTGAATTTCCTGTTCGACTTTTATACTCACTTTTAGTCTCAGCCTGATCAAACTGTTATCTAGGCATGTCTAACTTGCGGACATCAGTCCTTGGTTCTGTATCATATGAAGCATAGCGTAGTCAAGAAATCAGAAGCAGACTGGGGAGCCAAGACTAGCTTACACTAGATCAAAGCATTTTTTATGCCCCGACCACCAATGTCCGTACTGTCTGTTCATCCTGAAAAGAGTGTGTGTCCATCTCCTCCCACAGTATTCAACCGATTATTTCAAAACTACAGGATACTTACCTATGATGTGCATATCGATTCGGCGTCAAAAGTGCCCTTGTATTACCGACCCTTTAAAATATCTTGTGTCTAATCTCGTCCCAGTTTTCAACCGATTGTTTAGAAATTTTATAGGATGTTTACCAATGATGTCAAGATGTGCATATCTATTCAGCACCAAAATCGACCATTTGTTGCCCAAGTTATGGTAATTTTTTCACCAAACTTTATTTTTTCAACAATTGTTTTCAGTGGGGGCATCCGTGTCCTATGAACACATTTCTAGTTCATACAAGAAATAAAACTGATGCGAATGTCAAACAGGCAGTGAAACATTCACAGAACACAGCCAGCACACTGGCACTTGAGCTGCAAATACTATAAACAATGAAATAAAAATACGATACCCCTACTATCTATATAACACATTGGTAAGGATGTTTGACACCAAGTTGACCAACCTCGTTTCAAAGTCTGTATTTTTGTCAAATTCGCGAATTAATTCAAATCCTTTAGACCGTTCGTTAGGTCAGATTCCCATTTATCACCATTTATCACAGTATATATTCACAGTTCGTACAAAAAAGCACTGTCGCGAAAAAATTATGATTGGATGATATTTTAACGGTAAAAACGTAAGTAATCAGAAACCAACAATCGTCCAGTCGTGTCACTTCGAGTTCAACCGGAAGTAAACGTAAGTGGGAAATATTGTAATGGTATTAATCGGTGATTTTACTTAAATTTCTCGTATTTTTATTTTGTTTTTTATAATATTTGCGGCTCAAGTGCCAGTGAGCCAGCCATAATATTTAGGTTATAAAAGTAGTGAACAGGTCAATCACATGACAATTTACTAGAACAATATTTATATTGAAACTTTTAATAATACATTAAGAACATGTGTAAAACTAAACATATTTATAAACACAGTACAACAACACAAGATTGTAATTGTTTATTGAGCACAGAATATGTTGAAATGTTTATTTATATAAAAAATTTGATCGTAACAATTTGTAACGCAAACAAATCTTTAAATAAAAATTTAATTAAAATGAAAATCTTAAAATAGATCCTGCCTGCAACTTTCTTTAAAATGTACAATGTAAAATATAAAATATAAATACGTAAATTATGCACAATGCAAGAATAATCCATGCATTTGTACATATTATATATATACCATCCTTGCAAGTTACGTTCATAAGTTACTATGCGATGTTTGAACCGAGAAGAAAACGTCGACTGGCTAGGTAGACTGAATAGAGGATCTTACATGAGTGCCTGTTTATATTCAATTAAAATTATATGATGCGAGGTTGTGCCAAGCATATTGTTTTATTTTTATATCTGAGTTTAATAAATTCAAATTAAATAGGCACAAATTTGAGATTATATTTATCACAGTACAAAAATACCACATGACGTATATTTATTAATGTTGCTGCCTATTGTTGTATGATGAATTTGGTATTTACAACAGTTACAAGGCAATTCCCATTGCACAACAAGCTGAATGGAAAAGACCAAGCGTTGATTTGGCCCTTATTTACATTTTTATTACACTAGTGTAATGATACTTATGCCATGGCTTTAATACACCACAATATATGCATGCATCTGTGTACAGCTAGGACTATCAAGAGCGGACACAGAACAGGGCAGTTGGTTGGTTGACTTGTTTTAAATCACCAGCACATTTTAGGCTATATATAAGTCAATTTTGTTCGTGATGGAGCAAGACCATTCACTATTTTCCTGCGTAGAACCAGTGCCATAGGAATCGACACTTTCTCACAAGTCGAGCTCCCAGTGAGATTCGAACCCGCAGCATGGCAAGAAGGTTGCAAAAGCAACGTCTTTACCAACCTGCCCTCAGAGAACAGTGCAGCTTGACAAGGTGAAAACCGAACATAGTAGTGGAGTACCCGTTTTAAATAAATAGTTTAAAGTGTGGAAAGGAATTGTGCAATAAACAAGACCTCCTCAAATGGTCTTTTTTGTTAAGACGTGACTGGATCAGATCAAAAGTTAAGATCATAGACGAAAATAACCATGCAATAAGCACATAAACAAATATCAAAATAGCGGGTCTGATACGACAAAAACGTACAGATCGCATGATTGATCATATACTAATCACATGATACCCTCATTTTGTCTTTCTTTTACCCGTTGTTGGAAGATAAAACGGACGTTAAACCAGTGGATGTAATGAAAACAATGTCAGAAAACACGAGAGACATGAATCTGTTATTGTTAAAATGGCGTCAGACAGAGAATGTCACTGTTAAAATACAATTGAATTGAATTGGGGTTTTAAGGCGCACCAACAGGTTATATGGCGCCTAACAGGCATGAACATGCCAGGCTCATCCTCCATGTACATAGAGATAAAATATGGAAAATGGGCATAGAACCTTCTCACCCTGAACTGCAGAGTTGCTGCAAATTCTATCGTAGAAACTCCATTTACGCTGGAGCCACGTTATTGTTTTTCTGCCACTGCTCTTTTGATGCGAGCGAGATAGCACCTGAAACAATGCAGGGATCATGATGAAGACCTTTAATGAACATCAACAAAAAATGATAAAATGAACATGAATTTGGGGGGAAAAATACAAATTATTGAGTTTGAATTGATAAATGACGCTCTTAAAATCAACAAAAATCCATTTTGTTTCCGCAAGTCAGAAAATACATGAATTATACATTCAACCTCGAAACTTCATAAAAATATCAATTGTGGTAAGAGAACAAGCCAGGGATATTTATTTTGGTCAAGGTCACATTGACCCAAACACCTATGATGAACTTTAAATCAAGTACCTTATACCATGTTAGGTGATGCTCTTGTTTTTGTATATAACTATGTCCTCTTATGATGAGACTTAAATAAATAAATAAATAATATAAATAAAACTATTTCTCACAATACATACATCATACCTATACATGTACTGTTACGAATAATTATGGTTTATGCACTAGAGTATCTAAAACATGTTTAAACATTAATGATGGTAAAATGGAATATCCAGTTTACCCACAGAAGGACATGAACAAAAAATAAAATAAAAGGTTGACAAACCTAGATATGTATGATAAAAACATTAAAGTATTGGTGATGCATTATTGCCTGCAATATAAACCTACGACCAATATTGATTTTAAGAGTCCAGTGCCAATATTGCTGGCAAAATGTATCGCCTATTGTTCGGAGCGCTTGTTTCAGCAGGTTTTTTTTAGCTTTTCAGACAAAATTCAACTTTGAACTAAATTAGGTATACATTTTTTATCAGTGAAACATTTTTAGTGGTAAATAAAAATACATTATTTATCAAAATGTTGAGGAAAAAAAAATTCACATCCCAAAAATTGTTTTTGATAGAGTATTTGCAATGCAAAATTCTGCTGCATCAAAATTTAGAATTTAAAATTTAGAAAAACATTTTTGCCTAAAAATGGTTTTAATGTGTTGGACAAACATAAATTAATACATCCTGAAAGTTGTATAGCACGCAACTGAAGTTATTTGAGATATCTACAAGGAATTTACATGGGAAAATATTTATTTCTCCACCAATTTCCAAACTAAGATATTTTTATTTACCACTAAATATGCCAGTTCCAATGATATATAAAGTATGTATGTATTTTAAGATTACTCATGTTATTTCTGAAAACCTTTGGCTGAAACAAATGCCCCGAACAATAGTAAGGATGCCATCATACATTGAAAATATAAGCACTATGCCTGCATTATCACAGTTATTATGTTTGTCATGCAAACAAACATTCATTTAGCTAGTTTACCGTTTCACATGACTGTCAAACTGTAAATCAGTTTGGCAGCCCTACAAAAACTGTGGAACAGTTTGGCAGCACTACATGATCTGAAGCGATTACCCTGAAAAATTATGCTTGCTGATGGAGTCTAACTTAACGCCACCAAGCACATTTGTCCAAATCTCCGAAACAGCCGTTTGTTAACTAGTGTGTTCTAAACCTATCGAGGCTATTCTGTATTTTTCCATCTTTGTTATAACCATCTGTGTACTTGCACCTTTAAAGGGCCATAACTCTGCCAAAAATCATTCAGTGTGTAGTCAGTCAAGCTGTAACTTATCTGGACAGGCAAAGAAAAGGTTTATTCAAGGCTGTGTTGATTACATTTTACTCTGAGCATCTGTTTGTGGTGGTGCCCACTTGTAGGTGCCAGTGTAGGTAAAGTTGTGTTTGGCGCATAGTTGGTCACTCTCCCTTGGTCCACGACTGAAAAAACACAATAATGTTTGTAGACACCGATACTGTTTTATAACAAAACAACATACAAGTAAATAACATGACATGATAGAAATTTCTAAATATTCTGTTTCCTTACATAGTTTATGACAAATCAATGTTTAAATAGCTTTAAGACTTCAGCCAGCACATTGGCCTATTTTCTTTTACCGGATTTCATTTATTTGAGACCATAAAAACAACGTAGTTAACATACCGGTATCTTTTAATTAAGATCACTAAACAGAAACAATTTTTTATCAAACTTGAATGTTGACATTATTCACATTTTAGCCGGATTGCGTAGCAAATCCAGGCTTTTAGTTGGGAGATTTCTGTCTGTCCGTCCGTCCGTCCGTCCGTCCGTCTAAACATTTTGATGTTTTTGTTAAAAGTTTTTGGTTAAAGTGTTTGTTTTTCCTCATTTCTCAAAAATTAATTGTTCAATCGCTTTGAAACTTGGCATACATATTCATTATCATCACACAATATTACATGACAAGAACCATAACTCTGTCATGCATTTTACCTGAATTATCGCCCCTTTTTACTTAGATTTTTGAGTTAAAAATGTTGAATCCACAATCTGGCTCTCGCACCACTGTTGGCGCTTCACTTGTTTTTTTAATTAACTAACAGTGGTCCAACACGGCTCTTATAATCAATTATTGGAAGTAGCGTTATCAATTGGATGCGAATTAACCAAGCATATTTGAAATCCGCAAATCAGTACCAGAAAAGAGGTTTTGTTGTATTTGAAATGTGATTAATTTTGGTCGTCCATTTTAATTACCAGTAAACATCACTGATGACAAAAAACAAGAGTGCAAAAATGTCCCCAAATCACTCACTTGATGACCTCATCATATTGTAGACAAACGCAACAATAACAAAAGTCGATGAGAAAAATGTGCTCGATCTAGTAAGTTCAAAGAAGATTTTCCAATATAACACCATGTAAAACTGTGGCTTCTGGGGCAGGACTAAATTTAACACCAGGGTCACCATTCGGTAAAATGTCATAAGCTAATGCTATAGCATTTAAGTATGCTATATTGCTAATGCAATATATAAGAGCCATAGCTCTTGTAGTTTCGGTGAAGCTGGTTTTCCCTAAATATATGAACATGTGAGGCAAGCATACCCGTGTGATGTCACCGGGGTAGGGAATTACACATGAACCAACATGAAGATAGATAGAGTATATTGGCAGACCCTGGGGAATTACCGGTAGACATAAATGTTGCTCCTAAGGACGGGAATTAGCCAGTCAATTTGTACATTTGTCTACTTCCTCTGAGTATGCCCAAAAGTTTACAGAGAAGTTTACGGATGACAGACGGAGGAAAAAGGTCACACTTCAGCTCAGGTGAGCTCAATAAAGAATTTTGTCAAAGTTTAAACATTCAGCATTTTCAAGAGATGTAGTTCTGATATTTAAGAAACAGAACATCGTTTACGGTGAATTATCGCGTAAAATATCACCGTTTGGAGTTCAATTGTAAACAGCGAGTGAAATTATTGTTTACAATTGAATGACATTCCGTGATATATTATACGATAATTCACCGTAACGATGTTCTATTTCTATTCTAATACCCCTAAAATGCAAAAATAATGCACACAACTGAAATATTTCGCACTGCTTTGCTGACTCTCCTAACGTTGCAAAAATTACAGCGATATATCATTGAATATAAGGTGATACTTTAAACTAGGCTATATAGTGCGGGTGTATTAAAATCCCTTCTATAACAGTATGTAAAACGCACATCTCTTTGGCATAATTTTGATATTTGATAATTACAATTAAAAACAAAAGTGGCCACTGACAATAAACACCTGGATGAAAGATAATGCAATTAGAAAATCTACTGCCTATCCACAATTTCAAATAAAAGGTCATAATAACTTTGACCTTCTACCTATTCACCCCCAAAATCAATAGGGTAGCTACATTTTACAAATATATAACTACAGAGCAAATATGAATTCAATTCATGCAACCCTTTAACTTAGCTAATGAGAGCACTGCCTAACGGGCCATATACGCCCCTTGTTGGCAAGGTTAAGTTCCAGGTTAAACCTTTTTCAAACGGAAATAATTTTAAAAAATACAAACATGGGCCTTTATAAGATGAATTCATTGGACCATGTTGAAGAAGTGTGCAAATTTTGGTTGTAGCATGGTCAGTGACATTTCATTTGATGAATGCAGAGCATTAAATCGTTTAATTTAGGGTAACGAAAGGGGCATGGCTAAACCGTACTACAACTACCGGATATTGGAATTTAGAGTACGGTCACTATGACATCACAGTGTTACTAAGGACACCATGCTACAAAAAAGATAAGAGTCTGTCTCAGCTCGTTGGTTATTTAAACACCTCGATGGGCTACGCCCACCTCGGTGTTTAAATAAGCCAACGAGCTGCGCCCACCTCGGTGTTTAAATAAGCCTACGAGCTGAGACCAGACTCTATCTAGTACTTGTGGTACACTTAATACTAGTACTTTGAAAGTTATTAGCCACAATCACTTGCAAAAGGCAAGGTTAAGTCACAGGTTAAACCTTTTTTCGAAGGAGAATAATTAAAAAAATATGAACCAGAGAGTTATGGGCCTTTATCAGATGAATTCATTGGACCATGTTGAAGAAGTGTACAAAGTTTCGTTGTGGTACACCTAATACTAGTACTTTGAAAGTTATTAGCCTCAATCACTTGCAAATGGCAAGGTTAAGTTACAGGTTAAACCTTTTTTCGAAGGAGAATAATTAAAAAAATATGAACCAGAGAGTTATGGGCCTTTATCAGATGAATTCATTGGACCATGTTGAAGAAGTGTACAAAGTTTCGTTGTGGTACACCTAATACTAGTACTTTGAAAGTTATTAGCCACAATCACTTGCAAAAGGCAAGGTTAAGTTACAGGTTAAACCTTTTTTCGAAGGAGAATAATTAAAAAAATATGAACCAGAGAGTTATGGGCCTTTATCAGATGTATTCATTGGATCATGCTGAAGATGCGTACAAAGAATTGTTTTAGACCTTGTACTTTGAAAGTTATTATCAGTTGTCAGGTAAAAGTTAATGTACAGACGGCCGGTCAATGCCATGACAAATGACTCCTACGGGCATATAAACCAACAATTACAGCTTAAAGGTACATTTAATAATGTAAGCGTATAATACATTAGATGCAATTATACCTACAATACAAATACAAAATATTAAAGGAAAACTTTATTTTTATCATTTGAAAGTACCTTTAAATTTAAAAATAATAAAAATACTATTTTATTACCACCATTTATGTTTTTATTTTCATAAAAAAATAAAGATAAATCACAAACTAATGCCGAGGCATGCTCTCTATGCATAATACAAACCTTAAACTAACAATAAACAATGAATGTCTTTAATGAGTGCTGACTAAATAAAAAAAATGTCTTTAATGAATGAAATGATCAGTTTTCACTGAAAGGTCACAGTGACCTTGACATTTGACCTATCGACTCCCAAATCAATAGGGGTCTCTATAATTGCACAGCAATATCAATTTGATGCATGCAGTCATGCATAAGTCACAGTGATCTTGACCTTAGACTTTGTGATCATCAAAATCTAACTACAGAGCAAATATGAATTCAATACATGCAGCCATTCTCTCTTAAATGAGCGGAAACCAATTTTGCATTTAACAGTCTGAGTCACAGTGACCTTGACCTATTGACCCAAAATATGACTTCAGTGTATGTATCCATTCTCTTTTAAATAAGCTCAATGACCTTGACCCCAAAATCTAACTTCACAGCAAATATAAATTCAATGCATGCAGCTGTTGTCTGAATAAATGGTTATACAAAAACATCGGATATCTGCACAGTGGATGCAACAAAGATTGTTAACATTGTATTAAAGAGGCTCTCTACGCGATTTTAATATCAAACATTAATATTAAATATTAATACTTAGTTTTACAGCACTTTTATGTAAACATTGCTATTTCATGAGGATTCTGTGAAGAAACATGTTATATTCTTTGTAATATTCTGTAATCTAGAATTTCTATTCAAAATCTTGAATAAAGGCTACCCTGTTGTTTATTCCATTGAAACTTCCCGACGTTTTACCTTGTTTTACTATTTTATCCGACACGTGCGATGGGCTTCAGTTCAGTTGAACAGCAAAAATACTCGGAAGAATTCCGATAGTAAAAGAAAATGTCTGTCATTGGTTCACAAAAACAACCACGAATGAACTTGTAAAATGTCTGACCTTTTCAGTCACCATTTATATCATTTGGTGAACATCGGTTTGTTTGTTTTGTTTGTTTGTATGGTGTTTTACATCATTTTCAACAATTGTAAGGTTATATATGACTGTCGATTTTGAGTGGTGAAGGCAGACCACCCCTTTTCCTGGGTAGGACCAGTACTGTACACCTCTCGCCATCCATAAGAATCAACACTTCCTCACAAGTTGAGCTCCCAGTGGGATTCGAACCCGCAGCGGTGAGAGACGAAGGTTTACAATGCAATGTCATTAACCATTCTGCCACGGAGATGCTAAGATATAGGTAGAGCCTCTTTAAGCATTAATGCTTCATCCTCTTTAAGCATTATTGCTTCACAAAGCCAAATACATTATGGATACAAACATTACTAACCATTTCAAAACTTCAAAATAAGTAGCTCAGAATATAGGTTCTGCATGAAGCTGCTTAGACTACTATTATTGTTAAACAACTTGGGACTTCTGCTGACCAAATTGTGGTCCTACATGGTGTTGACCACACACAAGGTATACAATACTAATAGGTTATGTTGTACATGTCGTACATGTTGTGTGTGGTGAAAGTCATATTGGACATATTTATATAATATGGTCATATATAAGTCCTTCGGCGTCCAATACGACTTTCACCACAACATGTACTCGGACAATAAAAGCCCGTTTTGCACAATACACTGTTAAATAACTTTTTTATTATATACCTTAATTTACAGGGGAAAATAAAACAATTAAACAACAATGATCTTTATCAACAATAGATAAATCCTTTATTTACTATTTTCAACCATATTATCAAAGTCAAATATCACAGTCAACTTCAGCAGATACTCATTCGGAACTTTCTGTCGATATTCGTTTTTTATCGTTGAAATTTCTAACGATATTTTTTTAAAATCCACCATCTTGTTTTGGACTGTCCAATATGAAAAAAAAAGTTCAGGACGGTACGACGTCCAATAACAACATTAAGTATTGTATTGAGATATGGGAAATATTTTCAGTATCTCAAAAACACTGATTATTAAACTATATATTACATTATTGAAAATGTTATTTTATTAATATTTCTAATGATTCACGCCTTATTACATCAGTTTCATGAGAACGCCAAGACGACGTTACGTCATACAAACAAAACAAGTGGAACCGTAACTCTTCGTTAATTTCTGTAATCGTTATTTCCTAGTGGCGGAATCTGACGACGTCCGCAAACAATCAGAACGTCATTTGCCACTGACGGAAAAGGCCGAGCAATGTTTCCGTACTAGCAAACGAGTAGATATAGGTTTTCTATTCCCAGTATTTCCTATACAAATATGTAATATATATTGTATAAGAAGTTTTGAAAGCCTGAAATCACTTGGCGAGAGTTGTCTGTAAAGGACAACACATGTAGGAATAGTGAGGAAGTAGGACACTATCCTCGTGAAAAACTTGTTCTTCAAATTCAAGAGAGCTTTTTTCATATCAATGGAAAATTTAAGTTGTTAGTTGAACATGTTTTAAGTTTATGCATTAAGTGATGCTAAAATACAACCCTTAACAGTTTGCAAACATTTATAGATTTGCATTTCCTTTGGAACATACGTATCAATACTTACATTATTCTTGTCTGCACGGTGATCTCCAAAATACCTACAGAAAACTAAAAACAAACAGGGAATCCTTTGCTTTTAGAGAAAGACAGCTCAACATAGCAATGTTTACATTGAGACAGGCTTTCAAGATTGTATGAGCTTCTGGTAATTTTTTTTGTTATTGATCTTTTATGTTTCATGAACACTTCTATTTCGTCAAGTCTATACATTTTTCATGCAGTCACTTCAAACTGGGTTTACATTTTGTCATGGGGTCAACACAAGATTTTGCAGGTATTCATTCACTGTGTCCTGTATAGGTAAGATGGCCATAACTTCTGTGATGGACAAGCATCTGGAGGTCGGGACAGATTGTGGTGGTGGAATTGTTCGCAATACAAATATAATTCTTGTTACTCAGTAAATAATACGTAATTGATTCATGTGCGTAGCTGCCTACATGCAGATACGCACCTGCGCCCGAAAATTTTGAAAAGAAAAACAAACAATTTTAATGGTTTTTGTATTGCGATCAACCATGCTAATGACCAAAACTGGTCTGTGGTATGATTTGGACTGAAAGTTGTTTAACGACTCTACAACAATGTTACTGATAGCCTCTCCAGAGACGGGGGGAAATATACACAGGAACCTGGGAACCTGCATGTCTCTTACTAGCAATTAGATTCCTATATTTTCTTAACACGCTTCGACTTACACCGGACCGCTCGATTAATGTCCCCATCCAATGGATGAGAATTATGAATATGTACTTTAATACATTCATCAATATGCATGTACATGACTTAAACGCCATTCTAAACAGTACATAAATCAGGGCTCCAGATAAGCTGCCATGTCAAAAGATATTTTACCGCCTAAATAAACCTGCAATGCCCCCACACCCACACCCACAAAATAGCTTATCTGGAGCTCTGAATTAAAGTTTTAGAATTAAGTTGTAGTAGGAGGCTTAAATGCTTTGTGGAAACCCCTGATTATGCTCCCATCTGTCTCGGGATTAAAGACAAACACTATTTAATGGATATGACTATTAAATTTTATTTGTATAATTGTAGCAAAAAAATGTATATGTAACAGATGTATTATTTTCAATATCTTAATTCCAGGAATATAAATGGTTATTCTATAGTGGAGCCTTCTAAGCCATTAAGAGCTATTCAAATTATTGTATTGATCTTACTCATCTTATGTATGTTTGTGGCGTACAATGTCCCGTATTGTCCAGTGTGTTTTGTATTGTGTACTCGTGTTTATGTAAGTGTATTTAGTTAGGTGAGTTATAATCAACAGGTTTAGTAATCTTAGAAGTGTGAGAGCTAGCTTGATGGATGAGAAGTGTTCACTGCACGTGCAACAATAACCAGAATGCACCATTCCAAAACTAACCCCGCCCTAGGATTCTATCTTTCCCACATTCTTCTACATCCAGTGTAAGTTTGTGAGACTAAACTCTATATAGACGCAATCAAATTAAAGTTAAATGTTCTACCTCTGAACAATTTATATAATATACTTTTATATTTACAAGCCATTGTAACATGCTGGTAAGAATATTGTTTTTAATATGTAATTTGTATTGAAATGATGGAATTATGAAATAACAATCAGAGTTTTCCGTTGTAAGCATGTTACTTATAATGGCTATTTCATTGTTTCAGGTTTTTACCACTATGTGGTTCCTAATAAAGAACGAATTTCCAGAATGGCGTCTTACCATTGCTATATGAAAGATCCCCACATTCTACATACCGGTATAAAAAATATGAAAACTCTGATAAACTTTAACAAAGAAATGACATAGCAAAACAATGAAATTGATGTATATGGATAAAACTCTGATTAAACTTTAACGAAGAAAGTCACATAGCAAAACAATGAAATTGATGTATATGGAATTAAATGCATGCTGATTGTATGAAGCAACCACTGCCTAGCAACCATTGCCAAGCAACACCATGACAATAAGACACGTGTCCCAGACTGCCCTATAATTTTTGTTGATTCCACTTGTATTGCCCAGTATACGTGAAGTTGAACCTCTCACAAAGTTGGTCTGATTCCTTGGGCCCACGACTGAAAACAACAAAGCAGGAGATGGGAAAACAATTAAAACTTGATTGTTGTCTTTTAACTTGATTTGTTTTTGGGCTAACATTAACATACAAGTTATAAGCCAATGTTGAAATATGTGTTATTAAATCTTTCATAGATCTGAAACAGGCTAATAAGCTCATCTATTTTTTAGGTGACTACAGACAGAAATAAAGAAAAAGAAGAACCTGAGACACCCACCTAATAACATTTTTGAAAAGCGAAAATAGTTAAAGAAGAACCTGAGACACCCACCTAATACCATTTTTGAAAAGCGAAAATAGTCAAGCTTTTTGTTGTTGATGGGGAGGGGGAGAGTTAGAAAGCAAAATCCAGGTGGAGAGGTCAGGATGCTACAGGTGAGGTCAACGTCAGGTTGCTACAGGTGAAGTTGCATCAAGATCCTAACGTCCATTCTGGAGAAGTAGTTATATAAAGGCTTTCCTTTGACTTGACCTAGTGACCTAGTTTGCAACAGATTTGTACAAACTTAACCCCGGTGGTGGCCTTGGTAGTAGAATGTGGTGTTCTCCATAGGAGTTTTTTAAACATAATGGGCGTTTTACGTACACATGCATAATATGGGAGTTGATTGTTTAGCATTTAATTACTGCCTGTTTTAATCACAAAGATTTTTTTAAAGTAGTTTTCGGAAGTGCAATAATCCTGAAGATTGAACATGAAGTAAAACATGCAAGACTTACCATGGAAATATATTTGTTGTTTTTATTATTTTGTCAGACGTTGATTCTGCCTTTAAGATTATACATCTAAGGGTTTATTCCTTTTTTTTTTTAAATGTTGACAGTTTCTCTGGATTTTTTTTTGCTGAAATCCTGATTTAAAATAAAACTACAGAAAACTAATATCGGAAGGAATTGCAGATGTCTGAATATAGTTATAAGTTGTAGCCTTTGCTTTTTCATTGCTAGCATGTTTATTTAAAGATTTACAATGCAGAATCATTAATGTCTTCAATGAAATGTCGACAAAAAGACCGGTACAACCAATTAATGCTCTCCCAAGTGGATGCTTTGTGTGAATGAAGTCGTAACAGGAAGGGAAAATGTACATGGGTATTGATAAACAATGGGATGTGCCACTGTGAATTGAGTGTAATGATTATTGGTAGTAGTAGTTGTAGGTGGTAGTAGTAGTAGGTGGTAGTAGTAGTAGTAGTAGTGGTGGTAGTGGTGGTGGTGGTGGTGGTGGTGGTGGTGGTCGTGGTCCACGACCATGGTCGTGGTCGGTGGCGGTGGCGGTGGCAGTAGCAGAAGCAGTAGTATTACAGTTACGATTCATGACTGGTGATATTTGGTAACGCAAGTCTCATATCTTGTTCATTTGTTTAATTAGTTATTTGCTTTATTATTTTCAACATCAGCGTACTAATGCATGATAATAATTAATATAAATTACAGCACAAATGAATCAATAGCATATTTCAAATGTGTAATATGTATACTTATCATACATATTTGACTCATATCATGTGCATTTACAATATACTCTTCTCATTGTATTGAAATGTATTGAATTGTAACCACCTGTATTGTATTGCCAAAGATCTTTGTAATGTTGTCGAATAAAGAACTGAATTTAGAAGTGTAATACTAATTACCGGTTCAATTATATACTTCCTCACTTACAGGTCGAGCACCCAGTGGGATTTGAACCCGCAGCGGTGTGAGGCGAGAAAGTGTACAATGCAATGTAGTTAACCCCTCGGCCATGGAGACGCTGTTGCAGTCACGTGACATTTGACATTATTTTGACGAAAAAATTACCTTTGAACCCGTAATTTGACCTTGGTCTTTATATATTGGCAAGGCGTCTTTATATATTGGCAAGGCGTCTTTATATAAGGCATCTTTATATATCGGCAAGGCGTCTTTATGTATTGGCAAGGCGTTTTTTTATATATTGGCAAGTCGTCTTTATATATTGGTATATATTGGCAAGGTGTCTATATATTGGCAATGCGTCTTTATATATTGGCAAGGCATCTTCATATATTGGCGAGGCGTCTTTATGTATTGGCAAGGCGTCTTTTTATATATTGGCAAGCCGTCTTTATGTATTGGCAAGGCATCTTTATATATTGACAAGGCATCTTTATATATTGGCAAGGCGTCTTTATATATTGGCAAGGCATCTTTATGTATTGGCAAGGTCACATGAATATTGTCATGAAGTGTATCTACTGAAAGTATGATGAAGAAATATTAAGAAATTAAAATATTTTACCTAATGTATGCCAGACTCACGAAGATGGACACCGCCAAAAAAGTGATCCCAATGCATCGTTTTTCCTCCAGAAAGACGAAACAAAAAAGAGAGAAGCTGTATATGTTAATGAAGTAAAACACTCGAGGGTTTTGTGAAGGCGAGTCATATAAAACTACAGATATTATGTAAGACATCATTTTATAGATCAAGTACAACGATCTTGACCTGAACACTAAAAAGCATCCTAACAACCTCATCTGAATTGTTAATGTTGGCATCTAACAAAACCCAAACGGAGATTACAGTTTCATGAGCATAGGTCATGTACTTGTGTCAAAACTATTTTCAAGGTTAAGTTTAAATTCACATATACCTTTGACATAATGATAAAACAAGGCCACCACCACAGGCTGTCTCCACTAGGTGCCAGGTCAAGGAGGTAAAGGTTGTTATGGAAGGGGAGTGAGGGAAACAGTGAATACATTTACCAACAAAACAAGATCTAGATTGTGTTTAATATTAAGCAATAGTCTAGTGTTAAAACTCAGTACAAACCAGAAGCAGGGTTAGACAGTAAGATCAAATTAATATTCTAAGTGGCTTAGTCAGGAAATAAATGTGACCTTGACTAGTGTTAAAGGGACACTTGCGTATTGCAAATAATTATTAATAATTATAGTCTTAATATTTAAAAGCAAATTGTTCATTCATATTGCTATATATCAATTTAATTGCACCAGTGATATATTTAAACCTACAGTACAATAATGAAAGAAACTTAAAACTCCCCTTTTTTTAAAATTATATGCAAGCAGGTTTAAAGTCAAAACAAGAGGTCAATGACCTTGAAGCTCTACTGATTGATTTTGATTTCAGGAAGTAGTCGCTACAGACTTGTTTTTTGAAAAATTATTTTAAGCGTGGCGGCCATCTTGAATTTCCGGCCGACCTGAAATTTTGCTAGGATCAATTAGACATCAAGAGCAACATTCCTGTGAAGTTTCATGAAAATCCGTCAAGTAGTTTCAGAGGAGTAGTCGCTACAAGTTTTCATTATATAACTCTATGTAAACAAAGATGGCCACTGGCAGCCATGTTTAACGTCGTATCAAAATAATGTTTGACTCTGATAACCATCATGTCATGCTGATCATTTTACAAAAAGTCCCATATCAATATCACTTGTAGTTTTCAAGATGTAGTCGCTACAAACTTCTTTTTTAAAAATCTATTTTTAGCTGTGGTGGCCATCTTGAATTTCTGGCCGATCTGAAATTTTGCTAGGATCAATTAGACATTAAGAGCAACATTCCTGTAAAGTGTCATGAAAATCCGCCAAGTAGTTTTAAAGGAGTAGTCGCTACAAGTTTTTACTATATAACTCTATGTAAACAAAGATGGCCGCTGGCAGCAATGTTTAACGTTGAATCAAAACAATTTTTGACAAGGACCAACATCATGTCATGCTGATCATTTTAGAAAAAGACCCATATCAATATCACTTATAGTTTTCAAGAAGAAGTCACTACAAACTTGTATTTTGAAAAATTATTTTTAGTCGTGGCGGCCATCTTGAATTTCCGGCCGACCTAAAATTTTGCTAGGATCAATTAGACATCAAAAGCAACATTCCTGTGAAGTTTCATGAAAATCCGTCAAGTAGTTTCAGAGGAGTAGTCGCTACAAGTTTTCATTATATAATTCTATGTAAACAAAGATGGCCGCTGGCAGCCATGTTTAACGTCGAATCAAAACGATTTTTGACAAGGACCAACATCATGTCATGCTGATCATTTTAGAAAAAGTCCCATATCAATATCACTTATAGTTTTCAAGAAGTAGTCGCTACAAACTTGTTTTTTAAAAACCTATTTTTAGATTTGGCGGCCATCTTGGATTTCACATCAACATGAATTTTTGCTAGGATCAACTAGACTTCATGGCATTTCTGTAAAGTTTCATGAAAATCCATTCAGTAGTTTCAAAGGAGTTGTCGCTACAAAAAAAAGTTTACGGACAGACAGACGGACGGACAGACGGACGACGGACGCCGCACCACGGCATAAGCTCTGCTGATCTCTGATCAGTAGAGCTAATGATACTGTGTAATAAATTGAGGTAACATTTAATGCTTGATAAATATTTCTCAGAACTGCTGTAACACTTTCAAGACTGTACATATGCAAAGATATGCAGAAATGAAAAGGTTATAGGTTTAGGTATATTTTCTGTTTAAAACTGGCATATGAAATGAAATAATGAACCAGACTTTGAATGGATGGTGTAGTAAGAGTGCGTTTTAATTTGGCAGTTCTAGTGTCGAATCCAACTTCACGCATGCGCATTTGATAAAATACTCGGTTGTAAAACAAACGGGTAGAACGCAACACGCGTGTCAGAAAAATGGTGGAGGTTGGTTTATATTAAGAAGCTAGCTTTCAAATTGCTATGTTTTAAAATAAAAATGCTTTTACATGTACGAGTTAACTGTGTCTGTTATAGAACGGATTTTGAGTAGGTTCTTTTCAAAAATGAGTAGGTTCTTTTCAAAAAAAAATTCCATTATAGTGGAGGTAAACTTTTTCTGAATTAAAGTTAGCATTATATACACAAGGGGGAAACAATGTTGACGGAAGCATACATATTCCAAATTGAAACTTCTTTTTGAAGCGATACAGTTGTCCATAGTTAACTCCGGCGAATATTAATAATATAATTATGTACTACTATTTAAAATAAACAAGACCAACGAATAGCTTAAAGTTGATATTTAATGTCAGAAATGCGATAATTTTGCAATCCTCGCGAATTTATCGACACCATTCCCTCCATCTTGACGACGTCATGGAAAATGGGGAGTATGTTCTTGACCTACTTTCGCGACTCGAGTGTACGTTTCTCGGTGTTTGATTAGAAAACTTAACTGTAGTGTTGCGACACGAGTTCAAATCAAACACACTCTAAGATCACACTTTCAAGGTAGACTATTACACACATTCAAGGGAGACAACTACACACAACACACTTTCAAGGGAGAAAATTATTTAAAGCCGATATTAGGAAAGACCACTGCATTGACTCATAAGGCTGTGTTACCTGCCGTATTTGTAAGGTATGGGCGTTGGTTTGGTCTTCTCCATCTCGTGTAACATTGGTGTGAATATCCGCCAGGCCTGATACAGTTCGTCGGAGCGTACAAAATGTATCTGTGACCCCATAAATACGTCCAGGATCAGTCTCTCGTATGCTTCTGGCATTCTTACACCCTGAAATATCAAAACCCCTCTTCGTAAACATGTTTGTCATAGACATTTTCCAAGGTGTTATGCCATTTTACAGTGTTGAGTGCAATACGAAATTCTGCCTGCTGGATATGAGTCCAACTGATCTTGATTGGATTTGAATTGTGTTTTACGTCATATTTAGCATATGACGGTCGATTCCCACCATCCGTAAGAATCGACACTTTCTCACTTGACAAGTCGAGCTCCCAGTGGAATTCGAACCTGCAGCGATGAGAGTTGAGAATTATTTAGAAGAAGCATCATAACTATCACGGCCACAGAGGCTTCATTACTAATAATACGTTTTATGGAATATATATGATAGATCAACTGTTTGTATCAGGTTTCTTCACAATCAAAGCTTTCACCTAGTAACTCACCTGATATCTGCTTTGGTAGGTGAGGTAAAACTCTGTTATTCACAAATAAATCTTACACCTGATGTCTCACCTGATATCTGCTTTGGTAGGTGAGGTCAAAGCTTACACCCGATGTCTCACCTGATATCTGCTTTTGTAAGTGAGGTCAAAGCTTACACCTGATGTCTCACCTGATATCTGCTTTGGTAGGACAGGTCAAGCTCTGTTTCTTCACAATCAAAGCTTACACCTGGTGTCTCACCTGATATCTGCTTTGGTAGGTGAGGTCAAACTCTGTTCTTCACAAAGCTTAAATACACCTGATGTCTCACCTGATATCTGCTTTTGTAAGTGAGGTCAAAGCTTACACCTGATGTCTCACCTGATATCTGCTTTGGTAGGACAGGTCAAGCTCTGTTTCTTCACAATCAAAGCTTACACCTGGTGTCTCACCTGATATCTGCTTTGGTAGGACAGGTCAAGCTATGTTTCTTCACAATCAAAGCTTACACCTGGTGTCTCACCTGATATCTGCTTTGGTAGGACAGGTCAAGCTCTGTTTCTTCACAATCAAAGCTTACACCTGGTGTCTCACCTGATATCTGCTTTGGTAGGACAGGTCAAGCTCTGTTTCTTCACAATCAAAGCTTACACCTGGTGTCTCATCTGATATCTGCCTTGGTAAGTGAAGCTTACACCTGGTGTCTCACCTGATATCTGTTTTGGTAAGTGAAGCTTACACCTGGTGTCTCACCTGATATCTGCTTTTGTAAGTGAGGTCCAGCTCGGTTTCCTCACAATCAAAGCTCATGCCTGGTGACTTGGTCATCATCTTCATATACACAGCTTCATTTGGTTGCACACGGATGACTAACTCATTACGTTTTATTTTGCCATCACTGAATATATCCCCAGGTATGTCCTTGAACTGTATGCGCACCTCAGCTTTACGTTCATTTAACGCTGAAATGTAGCAACATTTGTGATGGGCAATCATTTGAAATTTACAATTGAGCATCGGTTACAATCTTGAACGTAGCCTATTGTTATAATCTGTTAGTCATAGGAAGTATAATATGTACATTTCAAATGTTGATTCAGCCCATGAACATTATTATAATTTCTGTTTTAGTATGTATTCTTTCCTGTCTTATTACGCCATTGTTATTTTATTTTAATCTGTAATCAAGAAATGTCACAGTAAGTGACAAATGCCCCCAAAATGACCTGTAAGTGTGACCTTAACCTTGGAGCAATATGAAACAAACAGATATATTTACAAATAATTTAAAAATAAAAATAAAAAATTATTAAAAAAAAACAAATTAAAAAAAATATATATATTAAAAAAAAAACAAAAAAAAACAACAAATAAATGAATGAATGAATGAATGGTGTTTTACGGCACGTCGACACATAAATAGGCCATATTATGCGCAAAAATTGATGAAAAATGAAGTATTATTTAAAAAATAGTGTAAATATATAAAGATAAACTATAATAAATAAAATAAGGGATGATAAGGTGTAATATAAACTATGTATGTAAATCAACAAATGCCCGTTGAACCTGTCAACGGGCATATAAACAAGTAAATATATATAAGAACTCATTATAATGATTTATATAGTCTGATCTCTTTTAGGAAATCTAAAACAAGACTAAAATCTACAGTATCAAATAACTCTTTCATAGTATTAACATTGTAGTACCTTTGACGCAGGGTATACATTCTGGTAATTGCTCACCTTGTAATAAATATGAATGAGTATATCGTGTATGCCCTATCCTGCACCGGGCTAGGATAACTTCCTCTCGACGAATGGGTCTAGTAGAAGAACGCCATTCTCCGAGTAATGGTTTAATTGAATGGAGTTGATTGTTAACTGACAAATCCCAAGCGGTTTGCCAAGAGTTACGAATATATGTGTTAATACAACTTTTAAAATCAGTATAAGGTAATTTGGTATTAGATATATGTAAATCTAATGCTGCCTTAGCAGCACTATCAGCTCTATCATTACCACGTATTCCTACATGGCTTGGAAGCCAGCAGAAAATAATAACATTATCAATTATAAGAGAATTGTACTTTTCTAAAAGTTGAAGCACAACTGGGTTATCATGTTTCATCATACCCAGTGCTTGAAGAGATGAAAGGGAATCAGAAAAGATTACAAAATGGTCATCATCAGATTCCTGAATATAATTTAAGGCAAGTTCAATTGCCTTAAGTTCAGCTGAAAAGATAGAGGCCTTGTCAGGCAGGCGGCTCTTTATGCTGTGTTTGTGAACAGCTGCTGCAGCTACCTTATCTCCATCTTTAGAGCCATCTGTGTAGATATGTTGAAAGTCACTGTATTTCGATATAATATAAATAAATAAAAAAATATATAAATAAAATAAAATAAGACATCGTCTTATTGTGATGAGCACTTGTGCCAAGTAATTTGAAAATCCGTCCAGAGTTATTGACCGGACACGATTTGACCTTTGACCTATGTGTGGCGCGGCGGATTTGTAACCGGAGGCCCCGGGTTCAATCCTCTGTGGTGCCACTGAGTTCCGTCGGTGTGTTCTTGGGCAAGACACTTTTCCTTAGCCTCGTCCGTCGGATGGGGATGTAAACCGGGCGGTCCCGTGTATCGGTCTATCAACCGAGCACATTAAAGAACCATAAGAATCTATTCGATAATAAGCGTAGGGCAGGTTCCCTGATTCCTATGTATCCTTCCCCTCTCTCTGGGGCGGCTCTAAATAACCTATACTGTGTTGATGAGCCGTTAAACAACATTCAATTCCAATTGACCTATGTGTGACATTGACCTTGGAGCCATGGACCTGGCTTTTGTGAGCGACACATCATGTTGTTGTAGTGAGCACTTGTGCCAAGTTAATTCAAAATCTGTCAAGAAATGCCAGAGTTAATGACCGGACATGATTTGACCTTTGACCTCTAAGCGTGACCTTGACCTTGGAGCGATTGACCTGGATTTGTGCGCGACATGTCGTCTGGTTGTGTTGAGCACTTGTGCCAAGTTGTTTGAATATCCATCCAGGAATGCCAGGATGAATACAATTTGACCTTTGACCTCTAAATGTGACTTTGACCTTGGAGCCATGGACCTGGGTTTTGAGCACAACACGTCGTCTAGTTGTTGTGAACAATTGTGCCAAGTTATTTGAAAATCTGTCCATGAATGTCAGAGTTATTAACCAGACATGTAAGCACTTTGTTTTGACCTTTACCTCTAAGCGTGACCTTGACCTTGGAGCCACAGACCTGGATTTTGTGCGCGACACGTCGTCTAGTTGTGGTGAGAAATTGTGCCAAGTTATTTGAAAATCTGTCCATGAATGTCAGTTATTAATCGGACACGAAAGCACTTTGTTTTGACCTTTGACCTCTAAATGTGACCTTGACCTTGGAGCCACCGATATGGGTTTTGTGCGCGACACGTCATCTAGTTGTGGAGAGCAATTGTGCCAAGTTATTTGAAAATCTGTCCATAAATGTCAGAGTTATTAACCGGACACGAAAGCACTGTTTTGACCTTTGACCTCTAAGTGTGACCTTGACCTTGGAGCCACTGACCGTGAATTTGGGCGCGACACGTCGTCTTGTTGTGGTGAGCAATTGTGCGAAGTTATTTGAAAATCCATCCATTATTGTCAGAGTTATAAAGCGGACACGATTGTACAGACGAATGGAAAGCAAGTGCGACTACTATATGCCACCCTTTGGGGGCATAATAATTGACATGTTTTAATGAATATTTGCTCAATTTCCTAATTGTTGTCTCCAGAATAATCATGTTTATATCTATTTTCAGTATTAATTAAACTGGATTTTAACATTATATGGAAGATCCTAATCGATAACTTCAGTAACCCATGATCTGTTACAATCAACCAGTGATCAGCTACTATAGATAATCTGTTACATCAACCAGTGATCAGCTACTACAGATAATCAGTAACCCATGATCTGTTTCAAGCAACCAGTGATCAGCTACTATAGATAATCAGTAACCCATGATCTGTTACAATCAACCAGTGATCAGCTACTATAGATAATCTGTTACATCAACCAGTGATCAGCTACTATAGATAATCAGTAACCCATGATCTGTTACAATCAACCAGTGATCAGCTACTATAGATAATCAGTAACCCATGATCTGTTACAATCAACCAGTGATTAGTTACTATAGATAATCGCTTCACCACCAAGAAAAATATATTTAAGAACACAGTAAGAAATGTTAAAGGTGTAGTGCTGGTAATAAGAATATTTTCTTCACAAAAATTTGCAAAACTCTAAAATTTAAAATATGTTACACTTATGACCATAGGGCTGAAATGGACCTACCTTTGCCACACCTCAGTATAAAAGGCACACCATCCCATCTCTCATTGCGAACAAACATGGCAGCCGCCACAAATGTTGGGGTAGCAGACCCTGGAATTATTAAAACAAAAGGTCAAAGACACTCTGCTTTAAGAACATGACTGTGACCCATAATGCAATGCGAAGATATATCTGAAAATTTACTCCTCATAAGTACATCTTGGCATTATAGTCAACTATCCTGTAAAGGTTTTAAATCTATGTCTCTTTCAGTTGTAGACGAGTCAGTGTTCATACTGTTCCATTTTTATCTTGGAGGCCATCTTGGCATTTTTTGCTTTTGCAGAATGATGAATTTAATTTCGGTTAAATTAGCAATCACCTGCAAAATTCCTGTAAAGTTTAATGGTAATCTAAACAAGCAAATTCGATGAATTGATATCAGCATGTGTTCGGACGCAAACCTTGATGTGGGACGCTGACGCCTACGCCGACACCGACGCCGACCCCGGGGTGTTTACATAAGCTCTCTTATTCTTCGAATAGTCGAGCTAAAAATGAACCCATGAACCAAGGCTTCTTATAAGAAAAAAAAATATATATATATAAATAAATGAGGGGGGGGGGGGGGGGGGGCGCAAAATTTGATGTGAAACAGACATATTTTAAGGGCTATCAGAATTTGGGTTCCATGGGAGCCCAGGGGTTACAGGAACCAAAATTACTTAAGCAGCCCTTACGATAATGCTATAAGGAAGCTAATGGCCAAATTTGGTTGTGTTAGGGTAAGAATTGTAAGAGATATAGACTTGTAAACACAGCTTACACGCAAAATTTGATGTGAAATGGGGCACATTTTATCATAATTTGGGTTCCATGGGAGCCCATGGGTTACAGGAACCAAAATTGAGTATGCAGCCCTTAAGATAATGCTACAAGGAAGCCCATGAACAAATTTGGTTGTGGTAGGATAAGAAATGTAAGAGATATAGACTTGTAAACACAGCTTACACGCAAACCTTGATGTGGGACGCCGACACCGACGCCGACCCCGGGGTGTTTACATAAGCTCTCTTATTCTTCGAATAGTCGAGCTAAAAATGAACCCATGAACCAAGGCTTCTTATGAGAAAAAAATATATATATATATCAATAAATGAGAAAAAAAAAAAATATATATATATATAAAAATAACTATGTAAAACTGATCCAACAGGGACCCCTAAGCTCCCAAATTAAGAAAAAAATGAACCCATGATGCAAGGTTTCTCATGAAAAAAAGGAAATAATTAAAAAGAAAAAAAGATGAAAAATATGCCTCATGTCAGATTTGAACCCACGATCTGAAAAATTCAAGGGGACAGTTATCAATTTAAGGGCAATAACTTTGGCGTTAATAGAACGATTCCGAAATAAATTTGCCGCGTCACATCCCACTATTGGGATAAATATTATAATCAAGTTTAATGAAAATCAAACAAGTGGTTATCAGGATATGGCTGTGGACGGACAAAAGTAAGCAGTTTTTATCAATTAAATGGCAATAACTCCGGCAGTACTGGGGCGATTCCGGAAAAAAATAGCCCATGTCATCCAAAAATATCAGGATAAACATTATTACCAAGCGTAATGAAAATCAAACCTGCAGTTATGAAGATATGGATCCGGACGGACGGACAGGGGATAATAAAAGGATTTCCCATATAAGTTTATGTAAGTTGTTAACAAAGATGGCCAATGGTTGCCATCTTGGAAGCCTAAACAACGTGCAGATTACTGAGGACCAACTGCCTATTATTTAAGTAAAGAGCAACTATCAATAGTTTTTAATTGTTCAAGAGGAGAAGCAGTCATCAACTGTTATTGTTAGCTGTGTTAGAGATTTCAGTGAAGTTGAATTTTATGTTGGACAAACTAAACATCATCTGCAAGGTTCCTGTGAAGTTAATTAAAGATCAGAATAAAAAATAAAGATCAGAATCTACATTGTTCTGAATCTGTTTGTTTGTTTGAATGGTGTTTAGGACATTTTAGGCCATATATCAGTCAAGATCTTTTTGTGGCTGAGGCAGACTACTCAATCTTTCCTGGGTAGAACCAGTACTGTATACCTCTTGCTATCTAGAATCCACCCTTTCTCACAAGTTGCGCTCCCAGTGGGAATCGAACCCTCAGCAGTGAGAGGCAAGAATGTTTACAATGCAACGTTGTTAACCCCTTGAACATCTAATGTGACACTGAGCAATGTATTTTGTCAGAAATGTGGTGCCAAAAGAACTTAGGACAATGGTATTATTTTTCATGGTATTATTTAACAGATAATGTATGGTGCTGAGGTCCATATGCAAGTTTATGGACTGGGCAGTCAGACCTAGAACGTTATATGGACCTCAGCTTCGCCGAAGCACAATACATTATTTGTTATATTATACCGAATCTGACCAACAAATTAAATCAATACATTTTATGATTTATTTTAACGTCGTTTTTTTCACACGCCCGGTCAATATGCAACTTTATGGACCAGATGACGTCACATTAAACAAAGAGTGGAATATGCAAATGAGGTGTAATATTTTGTTTTATTGAACTTAAACAATAGCCAACGAAAGAAATACTAAGAAGTAGAAAATTACAGAAACTGATATTTAAATTCTAAACTAAATATGGAAGTAACCTTTAGGCACCGTTGGATCATCCAGATATCCCTTTGTCTCGTCGCCTTTACCATCTGGATTACCGACATACTGTCCCAGGACCACGTCGTCCATCTTCACTGGGGACATGCTCTTGAGGACCTTCACCTACATAGGAAACATATCCAGTAAAACAAGAGGAAGTCTCATCTAGTCAAAGCACTATATAAATGATACCAGAATCATTTTTTACAAGTGAATTCATGGAATTACGCTTTCCCACCAATTTGAAAAATGCTACATTTATACATTTACAACAGAAGTACCGCATAGGTACATAATACAGGTCAACATAATGATAATGTATAAAAAAATGTGAACTTGACCTTTGACCTACTAACCTCAAAATCAATAGGGGCCCATTGTTTTACCATGGGTACTATTTGCGCAAAATTTCAAGAAAGAAGGTCTAAATAGGCCTACTGTCTGGAAATTTTACACAAGATGTACCCATGTTAAAATAGTTCAAAAGTTACAGTGTGGAATATATTTTCAAGGATTGGGTCATTGTCAAGTCAATGTGACTAATGACTGACCTACTGACCCCAAAAGCAAGGGATCTTCTCACTAAGGGAATGGAACCTGTTTCACGAACTTATATCTTGTATTTCTGCAGTTATAGCGAGGAATACGTATGAGATTGGTCAACAGAGCTTAAAGATGTGTCGTTACTAAGTTTTCCTCCACATTTTGGCCACAATAACACCATTAAAATGGAAATCTACAATAAGCTTGTTTTGTAAGAGATGTAAACCAAGCTCATATCTGACCTTCTCATTGCGAATATCCTCTGCTGCAGTTGATGGAGGTTTTTCCATGGCAACCAGTGTCAGTAATTGTAACAAATGGTTCTGCATTACATCCCTGTAATATGATCACAACCAAGATGAACTTTATATAATTTAAACTGAAAACAGCTTTTTTTTACATAAAAAAACCTTGTCAGAATCAAATATTATGCATTACATCGCTTTGCCAGTACACGTGACAGATTGACGGGTAACTATTGTTCGGGGCGCTTGTTTCAGCCAAAGGTTTTAAGCATTTATATATGAGCATTAATTAAGATGTACGTAAATTATGTATCATTAGAACTGTAATTTTTAGTGGTAAGTAAAAACTACCTTAGTTTTTAAAATCAGTGGAGAAATACATATTTTACAGCCCCATTTCTTTTTTGATGGGGCTGTTTACAGCCCAAATTCTTTTTTGATGTGGCTGTTCCCATGTAAATTCCTTGTTGATTGGACGGCATTGGAAGTAATTTCAAATACTTCAATTGATCGTCATATTTTATTTTATAACTTTCAAAGTGTTTTAATTTAAATTTATCCAATACATTAAAACCATTTTTGGATAAAAATTCTAAAAATAAAATCAAACTTTTCATGAATGCAGCAGAATTTTGCATTGAAAATGCTCTATAAAAACAACTTTTGCATATGATTTGTTTTTATTTCTCAACCGATTTTGAACAGTAAGATATTTTATTTACCATTAAAAATGTCTGTTTGACTGATATACATCTTATTTAGGTACTAGTTGTTTAACGTCAAAAATAAAATACTTTGGCTGAAACAAGTACCCCGAACAATAGGGTCGATACTGGCAAATCCCAATGTCACACTTTCCAATGTCATAACTATAAAATGCAATAAGATTTGCAACTTTATTTCAAAATGACAACAAAATTATCTTCAAAAACAAATAAATATTGTTTAGTGATTTACTCCAGATTTAGTTGTCTCCGAAAGCCTATAAAATTACAATAAACAATGAAAGTTTCACCAGTTCCTTCTTGGTTTTATGCAAGTTGTTTTGACACTGATGCTGTGGGCTTGTATTGTCTTTACTGGGAATACAATGAACATAACTTTCTCTCATTTATTTTTTTATTTTGTAAAGATAAGAATAAGTAAAATTTAAAATTATCAAAATGTTATTAAGAGAGAATAAAAGTGCATTATCAAACATATACATGTGTGTAAATGACCTTCTTAATATTGAACGATATAAGCAGATAAGCTAAACGACTGACATTAAAAAACAGTACTTTTCCAGTTCTCTTAAGATGTACGTTAATTTTCTAAATTTTACAAAAGCGGCAGCCCTGGAGCGGGCCATTTTTATAAAAGAGACTTCATTTATACAAACTTGATTATGCAGTTAAACAACATCTTCAAGTAAACAAGAGCACCACAAGCTGTACAAAATATAATACACCTGGTCACTCATTTTACTATTTAATAAATATAATTATCAAGATTGATGGGGAACATGAGAACATGAAGTACATGGGGGCCTGTAATGCTCTACTTGCAATATAGACCCGAGATAAAGCAGGAAACGGAAATCAATACCATTTTTTAATGGAAGTATAGAACATTGTGTTCCATTTTCATTAATATAAATAATGTAATTATTTTTAAAAAATATACAAAGTGAAACAAACACACTGTTTTATCTCAGTGCTATTCACTTTTTCACTTTTCATGGAGCACCCTACCTTTTTTAAGTCAAGAATATACACAAAATAATGTTTCAACAGAAATTTTATTTTCAAGTGGCAGAACAGAATTTGTTCAAATAAATTTCTTTAACCAGAAGCAAATCCAATCACTACTTCCACAGAGGCAAGACTAAAGGCCAGGCCTTGTAGTTTTGGAGGAGTAAGAGACCTGAGAAAAACTTTACTTAGCAGAAGAATTTAAATAACAAGTGGAGCACCAACAACCAAAACGAGTAGACGGACGAACAGACAGACAGACACACTCATGAAATGGGTAATAGGTGGCTACCCCTTTGTTCTCGCTATAACTGTTCTTTTAGCCACTTAACAGAATTTTTAGACACGTAACAGAAACGGAATGAATAGCATCTATTTTTCTCTATTGTTCTCCTAGCCACCTAATACCCATTTCATAGGTTCGGACAGACAGACGGAACTATAAGCCTGGATTTGCTAAGCAATCCATCTAAAACAGCCAATAGCCGAGACAGAATTCTTGAAAATGACGAAAATATATGATTATACTGGTATACAAGTAGAAAACTTCATCACTGCATTGCGAACCCGTCAGCCCCATAGATGGAGGGCTCATTACAGTCTTCATATAATTATTCAACAAACCTGATAATTCCAAACTCATCGAAGTATCCGCCACGTCCCTGTGTGCCAAATGGTTCCTTAAAGCTGATCACGACTGATGCTATACTATCCCTGTTCCATACAGGGCTGAAGATGCGGTTACCAAACCTAAATAAAGGGAGACAATCTTAGTACGGACTAAAATATTTCTACAAAAATCAGAACTAGGCAAGAAGAGTTAATCCCGGCACCGCCCCTCCCACTTTGCTGGCAGGATAAAACAAGGGGTCACAGACCCTGAAGTGCTCTACTGTATGAACGTGACTGGATCATATCACATTATTTGCGCAGAACAAATAACAAGATATCAGTGTGGACTATTCCCTGATTATCTCAGAGGTCAGGTTAAAACAAGCATAAGTTATTTGATGTTCAATTAACAAGAAATATGAACTAATATTCATTCGTTTGTAAATTTATCATTCATTCAATTAATTTTATTCTATGTTATAGGGGCAATAATTATCATCAATCTAACCTTGTTATCTCCCTTGGATTGGTATAGTCTACTATTTCTTAATATGCCCCTTAGATGTGCTTCAGTCATACTTTTCATATGATTGGTCAGCCGTTGTATATTATCTTGTCATGAATAAGCTGTTATGGTCAAGACACCCTAAGCAAGCAGTAAATGCACGTGCTGGTAACACATACCTTTCTTGTTAGTAATCAACCAAAATCCTCGCACTGTTTATCAGTAACTTTATAAGCTCTTATGGCCATTAAACATTGTGATAAAAGATTACTGAACTGAACTGATTGTGAGACAACAAACCTGAGCACCATCAGGTTTGGCACCATTTCTTTGCCGAGGTATATACCTGAGCACCATCTAGTTCTGCACCATTTCCTTGCCGAGGTACATACCAGAGCACCATCAGGTTTGGCACCATTTCTTTGCCGAGGTATATACCTGAGCACCATCACGTTTGGCACCATTTCTTTGCCGTGGTATATACCTGAGCACCATCAGGTTCTGCACCATTTCCTTGCCAAGGTACATACCTTAGCACCATGAGATTCTGAACCATTTCCTTGCCGAGGTACATACCTTAGCACCATGAGATTCTGAACCATTTCCTTGCCGAGGTACATACCTTAGCACCATGAGATTCTGAACCATTTCCTTGCCGAGGTAGTGGTCTATCCTGTACATCTCTTCCTCCTTAAACAGAGCTGATAAGTGCTGCGATAGTCGCTCTGACGAATCAAGGTCTCGTCCAAATGGTTTCTCTATAATCACGCGAGTCCATTTATCACTGGAATCAGTAAATCAATTAATTAAACCTTTATCTAACATGATTTCAATGCTGACAAGTTATTACGAAGAGGTTTTTAATTTTCAATCAAGATCTCTTGTGAAGTCATTTACTTTAACTGTTTAGATGCCATCTTAATTTTATAATTACATATTATGCTGACCACTTTAGTATAGATCCTGTACCAATATATATTATTGTTCAAGAGTAGGGTAACTTGCCCAGAGTCAGACTATGACATGGTCATTAATTGAATCACTTCCTGTGCTTGAAATGGAAAACTGATTACTACGTAAAGGGAGGCAATTCATTGATTTCCTTCCACCAGAAGAATTATCTCGATACTGGTTTTATAGCATACCAGGGCTTCCACTAAGGTTCAAATGTAGGAAGTTCGAACTTCCTGTGTATCAAATTTGGAAGTTCATGGGGAAAATTTAGGAAGTTCGAGTGTTTGGGCATGGCATTCATAGTCTTTGAGTCAGTGAATCCACGTGTTAGTGAGGGAAACAACACATCTAAATTGTGTCTAAAAAGAAAAAAAGGATAATTATAATCATCTATATATTTATAAAAGAAAATATTTGATGACCTCATTATATAAACGGTTTCAAACTAAAAATACTTAATTTCCCTTTGCGTGCCATACCCCACCCACACGTTTTATACAGTAAATTACATTTTGCAAACAGTTTTCAATTTATCAGTCCAGGAAAGCTTTTAAATTGGCATACATTAATGAAAGGTATGTAAAACTGTCAAGTGTAGGAATAAATGTAACAGATTCTTTAATTTATTATCAAAGCAATCGATCGTTTTTGCCAGTGATAATTTCACTTCCGTGTTTAGTCTCCATTTGCGAAGAGTTCTCTCCCCTAGGTTAGAGATTATTAAATATTGTTTGTCGTACTTCGTTTCTATTTGTAACTTTGATAATAACATAGAAAAGTGACACAAAGATATAAAAGAAATAGCCTTAAAAGTATAATCTGTTTGTGTAAGGAGTTTCAACTTTGTGGTTAATAAATATAAATTAAGCAATTTGACGTTCATTTTGTGAAATGCGCGGCTAGGCCAATTATCTAATTAACACTCTCACCGGTCATGCGTGTGACCATTGATAAAAACTGGACAAAACCGGATTTACCTGCCAATTACAGGCTCCACTGAGTTTTAATTGCTTTACAACTTGTTACGTCGGCAGTCTCAAATGAAGTTAGATTAGATGGGCGGGGCTATAATCGGTAATTTACAGATTATTGGACGTCCGTAGTAAACGATCGCGGCGTACTTTGAAGTTTTTGGAAGTACACTGTACGCCTTTGATGTTAATTTTCGCCGTACAACTACGATTTTTGGACGTAATTTACGGCCGTACGCCCATTAACGGAAGCCCTGGCATACTCAGTGACAATTACCATGTTCGACTTTGGAGAATGTTTAAATGTTCCTGCCTTTAAGATGGACACTGGAGCCAATTTTACACAAGAAGAGGATAAAAATATATTTTTTTGTCAGGAAATTAAATATACATTAAAAAAAATGCGTAAAATGTCTTTATGAAGTAACTGAAAGCAAGCATTTTCTTCACACACTTTCAAGTTGTCAAAATGACGTCCTCTAAGTGGGGCAACTGTGGGAAGTAAAACTATGACATCATCCCATCAAACATGCTGGTACCACTAAAAAGTTGCTGTCGAATGATGCATTTAATATTGCTGATGGTACCAGAAGATTCAGCCAGCAGGAGCAAGAATATAAATAGACAGAGGTGCCAAGAACCAATAACCAGTCTGACTAGGGACAAATTACCCGAGTGATCACAAACATTGGCATCTTTAGTAAATATTTAACCATGGCAGCCATCTCAGATTTTGCAGAAGTTTAACTTCATTTAAGATCAACTGAACATTATAAGGACTGTTCCTGATGTACTTTGTTTTACGTACCTCTTTGACATGCAGGTTGCCTTGATATTCAGTGTCACACTTTCGTATACTGAGGGTGGAAGCGCCAGATAGAACAGCCGATTACAACTGCCGACCTCATTTATCATCTTATCAAGGCGCGAGAAGTCGCCCGCCTTGTCATAGCTGCCAGCACAGTATTGGTTTATCTTCATGAATTCAGCAAACCTGGACTTATCCGATTCCGAAATCTGACAATTGACAACATTTTTTTTTCTTGTTTTTTTGCATACAACATTACATCAAAAAACAAGAGGTCAATGACCTTGAAGCTCTACTGATTGATTTTGATTAGAGGAAGTAGTCGCTACAGACTTGTTTTTTGAAAAATTATTTTTAGCCGTGGCGGCCATCTTGAATTTCCGGCTTGAATTTCCGGCTGACCTGAAATTTTGCTAGGATCAATTAGACATCAAGAGCAACATTCCTGTGAAGTTTCATGAAAATCCGCCAAGTAGTTTCAAAGGAGTAGTCGCTACAAGTTTTTACTATATAACTCTATGTAAACAAAGATGGCCACTGGCAGCCATGTTTAACGTTGAATCAAAACAATTTTTGACAAGGACCAACATCATATCATGCTGATCATTTTAGAAAAAGTCCAATATCAATATCACTTATAGTTATCAAGAAGTAGTCGCTACAAACTTGTATTTTGAAAATCTATTTTTAGCCATGGCAGCCATCTTGAATTTCCAGCCGACCTGAAATTTTGCTAGGATCAATTAGACATCAAGAGCAACATTCCTGTGAAGTTTCATGAAAATCTGTCAAGTAGTTTCAGAGGAATAGTCGCTACAAGTTTTCATTATATAACTCTATGTAAACAAAGATGGCCGCTGACAGCCATGTTTAACATCGAATCAAAACGACTTTTTGACAAGGACTAACACCATACCATGCTGATCATTTTACAAAAAGTCCCATATCAATATCACTTATAGTTTTCAAGAACTAGTCGCTACAAACTTGTATTTTGAAAATCTATTTTTAGCCATGGCAGCCATCTTGAATTTCCGGCCGACCTGAAATTTTGCTAGGATCAATTAGACATCAAGAGCAACATTCCTGTGAAGTTTCATGAAAATCCGTCAAATAGTTTCAGAGAAGTAGTCGCTACAAGTTTTCATCATATAACTCTATGTAAACAAAGATGGCCACTGGCAGCCATGTTTAACGTCGAATCAAAATAATCTTTGACTCTGATAAGCATCATGTCATGCTGATCATTTTACAAAAAGTCCCATATCAATATCACTTATAGTTTTCAAGATGTAGTCTCTACAAACTTCTTTTTTAAAAATCTATTTTTAGCTGTGGTGGCCATCTTGAATTTCTGGCCGACCTGAAATTTTGCTAGGATCAATTAGACATTAAGAGCAACATTCCTGTAAAGTTTCATTAAAATCCGCCAAGTAGTTTCAAAGGAGTAGTTGCTACAAGTTTTTACTATATAACTCTATGTAAACAAAGATGGCCGTTGGCAGCCATGTTTAACGTTGAATCAAAACAATTTTTGACAAGGACCAACATCATATCATGCTGATCATTTTAGAAAAAGTCCCATATCAATATCACTTGTAGTTTTCAAGAAGTAGTCGCTACAAACTTGTATTTTGAAAATCTATTTTTAGCCGTGGCAGCCATCTTGAATTTCCGGCCGACCTGAAATTTTGCTAGGATCAATTAGACATCAAGAGCAACATTCCTGTGAAGTTTCATAAAAATCCGTCAATTAGTTTCAGAGTAGTCGCTACAAGTTTTCATTATAGAACTCTATGTAAACAAAGATGGCCGCTGGCAGCCATGTTTAACATTGAATCAAAACAATTTTCGACAAGGACCAACATCATGTCATGCTGATCATTTTAGAAAAAGTCCCATATCAATATCACTTATAGTTTTCAAGTAGTCGCTACAAACTTGTTTTTTAAAAACCTATTTTTAGATCTGGCGGCCATCTTGGATTTCACATCAACATGAATTTTTGCTAGGATCAACTAGACTTCATGGGCAACATTTCTGTAAAGTTTCATGAAAATCCATTCAGTAGTTTCAGAGGAGTAGTCGCTACAAAAAAAAGTTTACTGACAGACAGACCGACAGACGGACGACGGACGTCACACCACGGCATAAGCTCTGCTGATCTCTGATCAGTCGAGCTAAAAATTACTACACAAATTTAAACAGCACATAACAGTGAAATTGCATAACACTGTTTAAATCATAATAAATATATTGTATGACTATATTTTAAGAGGTGTAATAGGAAGGAAGGGAAAAAAGTAGTATTAGAAGAGAATAATGTAAGATAATAGATAATGAGTTTGCTAGAGAGCAACATGATACAAGAAAAATTGAGATAAAAATGGATGACATTTCAATTAAAGATGTTAATGTTTGTTTGGTGTTTCAAATTATATTTCAGCACATTTTAGGCTATGTATGGTTGATTTTTTGTGGTGGAGGCAGACCATCCACTTATTCCCGGGTAGAACCAGTACAGTATACCTCCCAACATCCGTAAGATTCGACACTTTCTCACAAGTTGAGCTCCCAGCGGGATTCGAACCCACAGCGTTGAGAGACGAGAAGGTTTACAACGCAACGTCGTTAACTCTTCGACCACCAAGGCACTTAAAGATGTTAGGTGTTTTTTTGCATCCAAGGAGTGGAAACAAAATAAACAAGAGAGGTTTGAGGATGTCCTACATGCAAACAGGTATGTATGTATTCTGTCAATGCCACACCAATCAACCAAGCATCATGTTAACTGTCAATGCCACACCAATCAACCAAGCATCATGTTAAGCATAGTAAGTCAGATACCATTTACTAAAGCTATTTTGAGTCTTCATTCCCATATTTTACTTCAATCAAGGGTAACAATTTTGTATCACATGTCAACTTTGCTGAGGCTTGATTTCCAAGGTTTTCTCCAAACAACCAGACTAAATATTTATGAAAATCCAATATTAAATTAGTTTGCACACAAGCTGAAGTCTGTTTACATAATCAAAGGCAATAACTCTTTATTAGCAAAATGCTAATTGTTCCAAGATCTTATCTGAAGAACTCACAAAATCTAATTTGGTGAAAATAGGACCAACCACAAAGAACAAAATCAATGCCCTATCACACAAATTACAGGTCTAGTTGAGTAAAACAATGGCCAAATGGCCCTGAATGAATATTTGGCCCTTAATCGCTTACCTAATAGTATGTTAATTATAGACAATTGCAACAGTAACAAAAGTGTGTCAGACAAAATAGGTATGGTTAGTTCAGACAAAAGACATTCCAATATTATTACTACTAAGACTTATTTTAAGTGGTACCCCGGGCATGTTGAAATGTCACCACAGGATCAGCCTTCAGGTGAGCTAAAATAACAAGGAGTGTACCCACCGTCATGTAAGGCGCCCATTTTTGCTGCAGTTCGTCCATGGACAATTTACTCCTTGCGTAGCCAATAATGTGCGTGTCTGATGGCATCAGCTGGTCCTTGTACAAGTTCCTGCAAGTAGACAGTACAGTGTAAACTGCAGGTAGATAGTACAGTGTAAGCTGCAGGTAGATAGTACAGTGTAAGCTGCAGATAGATAGTACAGTGTAAGCTGCAGGTAGATAGTAGTGTAAGCTGCAGGTAGATAGTACAGTGTAAGATGCAGGTAGATAGTACAGTGTAAGCTGCAGGTAGACAGTACAGTTTTAGCTGCAGGTAGATAGTACAATGTAAGCTGCAGGTAGATAGTACAGTGTAAGCTGCAGGTAGATAGTGCAGTGTGAGCTGCAGGTAGATAGTACAGTCCGCAGGTAGATAGTACAGTGTAAGCTGCAGGTAGATAGTACAGTGAAAGCTGCAGGTAGATAGTACAGTGAAAGCTGCAGGTAGATATTACAGTCTGAAGGTAGATAGTACAGTGTGAGCTGCAGGTAGATAGTGCAGTATGCAGGTAGATAGTACAGTGTAAGATGCAGGTAGATAGTACAGTGTAAGCTGCAGGTAGAAAGTACAGTGTAAGCTGCAGGTAGATAGTACAGTGTAAGCTGCAAGTAGATAGTACAGTCTGCAGGTATATAGTACACTGTAAGCTGCAGGTAGTACAATCTGCAGGTAGATAGTACGTCTGCAGGTAGATAGTACAGTCTGCAGGTAGATAGTAGTCTGCAGGTAGATAGTACAGTGTAAGCTGCAGGTAGATAGTACAGTCTGCAAGTAGATAGTACAGTCTGCAGGTATATAGTACACTGTAAGCTGCAGGTAGTACAATCTGCAGGTAGATAGTACGTCTGCAGGTAGATAGTAGTCTGCAGGTAGATAGTAGTCTGCAGGTAGATAGTACAGTGTAAGCTGCAGGTAGATAGTACAGTCTGCAGGTAGATAGTACAGTCTGCAGGTAGATAGTACAGTGTAAGCTGCAGGTAGATTGTAGTGTAAGCTGCAGGTAGATAGTACAGTGTAAACTGCAGGTAGATAGTACAGTCTGCAGGTAGATAGTACAGTCTGCAGGTAGATAGTACAGTGTAAGCTGCAGGTAGATAGTAAAGTGTAAGCACTAATTAAGCGGTTTATGATTGTAAAACAGGTAAGGCTGGAAAGGGTTTGCTTATAGAAACACAATCCGGAATAAACTGCATGATTAAAGGTGGTGCATCTGGTCTTTCGTGGGGGTCTCGGGGTCTGAATCAAATAATATTATTTTCTCATCCAATGGGCCAAAACATAAATGAATGAGCCCAACAATTACCACTTATTTAGAAGGAACTTCATTCTGCACAGTTATATGTGCTATCTTAGGTTAGGCATCAGGGTTTATTTTACCACTTAACCCCATTTCATCCAAAATGAATGGTAAACTAGACGGGGTTGTTTTTGTAAAAAAAAACATGTCTCCCCCAATAATTTATGAACCAACCTGGCTCAAAGTGGCGCTCTACAGGTCATCTCAATATGGTGAGCATTTGTGCCAAGTTAATTCAAAATCCCTCAAGTGGTTCAAGAGATATGGAGAGGACACAACTTGTGACAGACAGACCGACGGACGGACAAGCTAAAAACAATGTCTCCCCATTATGGGGGTGAGACATAATTAAAATTTTAGACCTGAAAACTCAGTGCAAGTACCATATTTCAATTGATTTGACATATTTGTCATGAACTGGAACATTTTTGAAAATGCTGATTCTTCTAGAAAAAATACTGATGTACCTCCTTTAGAAATGTTAGTTTGTGTTTTTTTCTTTGAAAGAGAAAAATAACACATCAACTCTGTCTGTTAGAATACAATGTCTCTCCCTACAGCCATATGCCAGTACTTATACCCTTTAAAGGGGTTGATGCACTGTTTTCAAACACAATTTATTTAAAAGGGCTCTGAAATACATGAAAAAAGCTGAAAGAATTATCAAAATGTCATGAAAAATAAAGGAGATATGACCTATTGAAAATTTGAAAAGAACATAAATGGAGGCGGCCATCTTTGAACGATGACGTCATCATGCCTTTATGTGGTATATTGACAAAATGTCTTTTAAAGCAACGAAAACCACTGCAAATTGATTAAAAATAAATATAAGGATGTAAAATTCTATCGACTGGGCCACCTCTATCCACTGGCCACCTCTATCCACTGGGCCACCTCTATAGACTGGACCACCACTATCCACTGGGCCACCTCTTTCCACTGGGCCACCTCTATCCACTGGGCAACCTCTATCCACTGGGCCGCCTCTATCCACTGGGCCACCACTATCCACTGGGCCACCTCTATCCACTTGGCCACCACTATCCACTGGGCCACCTCTATCCACTGGGCTACCACTATCCACTGGGCCACCTCTATCCACTGGGCCACCTTTATCCACTGGGGCACCTTTATCCACTGGGCCACCACTATCCACTGGGCCACCTCTATCCACTGGGCCACCTCTATCCACTGGGCAACCTTTATCCACTGGGCCACCTGTATCCACTGGGCCACCACTATCCACTGGGCCACCTCTATCCACTGGGCCACCTCTATCCACTAGGCCACCACTATCCATTGGGCCACCTCTATCCACTGGGCCACATGGTGAAACATGTCGACATTTGAGGTACTGACCTGATCCACATGGTAAAAACGTCAACCTTTGAGGTACTGACCTGATCCACACGGTGAAACATGTCAACCTTTGAGGTACTGACCTGATCCACATGGTGAAAACGTCAACCTTTGAGGTACTGACCTGATCCACACGGTGAAACATGTCAACCTTTGAGGTACTGACCTGATCCACATGGTGAAAACGTCAACCTTTGAGGTACTGACCTGATCCACACGGTGAAACATGTCAACCTTTGAGGTACTGACCTGATCCAACCGTCAACCTTTGAGGTACTGACCTGATCCACACGTCAACCTTTGAGGTACTGACTGATCCACACCTCAACCTTTGAGGTACTGACCTGATCAACATGTCAACCTTTGAGTTACTGACCTGATCCACATGTCAACCTTTGAGGTACTGACCTGATCCACATGGTGGAACATGTCAACCTTTGAGGTACTGACCTGATCCACGCCAGTGACACCTTCTCCTTGTCCTTAATCTTTTGTTTCATCAAATTCCATTCAGTACACAACCTTTAAAGTTACAACTGGAACAGAATTTGACGTATGCAACATTTGGCATCCAAGTGCGACCATGACACTTTGAGGTACGGACCTGATTCTTGGGCACCTTCTCATTAACAATATGGATATATCTGGGCTAAAGTTCAATGCCGTCACAAACTGCGTAAACCTCTCAATACGATGTCCGACATAATAAACCTATACTTTTGTATATATACCGTGTAAGTAATTATGAACTGTTCGTCTGAAATCATTGACCGCATCAGTTTATTTCTAGAACATATTATATCTAAAATCAAGCCCTGTTGTGTGAAGTTTTAAGAAATGTCCTTCAGTACTTTTAAAGATGACTGTTTTGTACAGACGGACAAATGGACAAACGGACAAAGCGATTACAATATGCTACCGGGAGGAGGCATAAACATGTGTCCCTGGGATGTATACTTACTTAAAGATTATCTGCTGCTCAGAAAATGCAGTAATCAAGTTTTAGTCTCAACAAAAATTAGACTCCTATAGAAAATACTGTCTTAAATTACACTTATGTAGGCGTACATTTGTAAGATGTTTAAAAAGTAATTGAGTAAATGCAAACTTAAAATTAAGGAAAATGTGAACAGTAAATGAAGGTTTTGTCTATTGACTTACTTTGGTAGAAATATAATTGTAAGTGTATGTTTTGAAGCTTGAAATCTGTTTTTAAGTTATTATGTGGGAAATGAACTAAATCGACGAAGTAGATCTTGAAGGCCATTCACATTACACGAAGATCTGATAGCAGGAGCATGTTGCAGTCATGTAAATTTAAGCCTGCATGACATTTGAAAGCTAATGGGATCTGATTTTGGTATCTGAGTAATAAATGGACTTAATAAAAAAAAAAGAAGAGTAAATTTAGCAATTAATAAAGCAGGTGACAGTCATTCATTATTGACCTACCTTTGGTATGAACACACTGCCGTCAGGCACATGTACATGTAGATATGTATGTATCTATGGTGGTGCGGCGCATACCACGCCATAGACACACGACATGACACCAGGTACGCTAGTGCTAGAACTACCTTTAATTTGCTGAAGAACGTCAAGTTAATGAGATACCAGTACCATTTGGTATGCGCTGACTGGGAATTGAACCAAATGCCTCCAGCGTGTGATGCGGACGCTCTACTACTACTTGTCATGCTGCAGTATCATTACCACTAAGTCACGGCTGCATATCTGCTGTCATGTACATGTGTGTATGCAGTTTGAAAGCTGTTACATGGACTTTAGTATCTGAGTAATGAACTTAAACGAAAACTTGAGTATGAATTTTTTTCATATTGACAGGAACATGGAGACAATGGTAACTTAATGCCGGCTCCAACATGCATTTTTTCCCATGGCAAGCTGTTTTTTCCCGATTAAGCGATTACAAAAGTGCATTTGTTTATATAATATTGTATAATACTATCATTGAGTAAAGCTACAAAAGAGCACTTACACCTACTATTTTAAACAAACAATTTCGAAATATAGCATAACTAATACAGAGGGGAGAATCATCAGAAAAAACGAGAGAGAAAGAAAAAAACTCTATATACATATAATTTGTTTGTACAGCGGATGTATACATTTCGGTCAAGCTTATTATGTTTACAACTCGTGCTTTCAGTCCTCGCACTAGCGGTTTCACACAATAGTAATTCTTCAGAAAATAAGTCTAAGGCCAGTAGGCAAAATATATGTGTTTCAGACACTTGAATAATGGTTTACAATCAAAATAACGATTACGTTAATCTCGATAATTCACGTTAATTATCTATTATACTCTCACGTCTCAAATTCACTAACTATACATATTTTGCCAATTTACTTAATACACTTAATATCAACTTGCCTTAAAACTTGCCATTCACATGTTTTGACACCTAGTCCTAGTACAGAAGGTTTGTATACATGCTCATGTTTGTTCTCAGCAGTTATCAACTTCCTGCGTTATTCCTCGTTTCTCTTGTTAGGCAGTCAAGTCACATGGTGAAACATGTCAACATTTGAGGTATTGACCTGATCCACATGTCAACCTTTGACATACTGACCTGATCCACATGGTGAAACATGTCAACCTTTGAGGTACTGACCCGATCCACAGGGTGGAACATGTCAACCTTTGACGTACTGACCTGATCCACATGGTGGAATATGTCAACCTTTGAGGTACTGACCTGATCCACATGGCGAAACATGTCAACCTTGACGTACTGACCTGATCCACATGGCGAAACATGTCAACCTTTGAGGTACTGACCTGATCCACATGTCAACCTTTGATATACTGACCTGATCCACATGGTGGAATATGTCAACCTTTGAGGTACTGACCTGATCCACATGGCGAAACATGTCAACCTTTGACGTACTGACCTGTTCCACATGGCGAAACATGTCAACCTTTGAGGTACTGACCTGATCCACATGTCAACCTTTGATATACTGACCTGATCCACATGGTGAAACATGTCAACCTTTGAGGTACTGACCTGATCCACAGGGTGGAATATGTCAACATTTGAGGTACTGACCTGATCCACATGGTGGAATATGTCAACCTTTGAGGTACTGACCTGATCCACAGGGTGGAACATGTCAACCTTTGATGTACTGACCTGATCCAAATGGTGGAAAATGTCAACCTTTGAGGTACTGACCTGATCCACATGGCGAAACATGTCAACCTTTGACGTACTGACCTGATCCACATGGCAAAACATGTCAACCTTTGAGGTACTGACCGGATCCACATGTCAACCTTTGATATACTGACCTGATCCACATGGTGAAACATGTCAACCTTTGAGGTACTGACCTGATCCACATGGTGGAATATGTCAACATTTGAGGTACTGACCTGATCCACATGGTGGAATATGTCAACCTTTGAGGTACTGACCTGATCCACATGGTGGAATATGTCAACCTTTGAGGTACTGACCCGATCCACAGGAAGGAACATGTCAACCTTTGACTTACTGACCTGATCCACATGGCAAAACATGTCAACCTTTGACGTTCTGACCTGATCCACATGGCGAAACATGTCAACCTTTGACGTACTGACCTGATCCACATGGCGAAACATGTCAACCTTTGAGGTACTGACCTGATCCACATGGTGAAACATGTCAACCTTTGAGGTACTGACCTGATCCACATGGTGAAACATGTCAACCTTTGAGGTACTGACCTGATCCACACGTTAACCTTTGAGGTACTGACCTGATCCACATGGCGAAACATGTCAACCTTTGAGGTACTGACCTGATCCACATGGTGAAACATGTCAACCTTTGAGGTACTGACCTGATCCACATGGTGCAACATGTCAACCTTTGAGGTACTGACCTGATCCACATGGTGAAACATGTCAACCTTTGAGGTACTGACCTGATCCACACGTTAACCTTTGAGGTACTGACCTGATCCACATGGTGGAACATGTCAACCTTTGAGGTACTGACCTGATCCATGCGAGTGACACACCTTCTCACTATCCTTAATCTTTTTCATCTTTTGTTTCATCAAATTCCATTCAGTACACAACCTTTAAAATTACAACTGGAACAGGATTTTGACATATTCAACATTTGACCTCCAAGTGTGACCTTGACACTTTGAGGTACGGACCTAATTCTTGGGCACTTTCTCATTAACAATGAAGTCACATACTGCGTAAACCTCTCAATACGATGTCTGAAATAATAAACCTATACTTTTGTATATATACTGTGTAAGTAACTGTTTGTACGAAATCATTGACCGGTTCAGTTTATTCTAGAACATACTATATCTAAAATCGAGCCCTGTTGTGTGAAGTTTTAAGAAATGACTATGTCCTTCAGTACTTTAAAGATGACTGTTTCGTACAGACGGACACATGGACAGCGATTACAATATGCTACCGGGAGGAGGCATAAACATGTGTCCCTGGGACTTAAATGTTAAAATGTAGTAATCAAGTTTTAGTCACAACAAAAATTAAATCGCTAAAGATACCTATAGAAGATACAGTCTTAAATTACACTTATGTAGATGTACATTTGTATGAAGTAATTGAGTAACTGCAAACTTAAAATTAAGGAAAATGTGAAAGGGAGATGATGGTTTTGTCTATTGACCTACTTTGGTAGAAACATAAATTTAAGTGTTTTAAAGTTTGAAATCTGTTTTTGTATGGGAAATGGACCAAATCGACAAAGTAGATCAAGCATGCAATTCATATTACACGACGATCTGATAGCAGGAGCATGTTTCAGTCACATAAATGTAAGCCCGAATGACATTTGAAAGCTAATGGGATCTGATTTTGGTATCTGAGTAATAAATGGACTCAATAAAAAAAAAAGAGAGTAAATTTAGCAATTAATGAAGAAGCAGGTGAATGTCATTCATTATTGACCTACCTTTGGTATGAACACACTGCCGTCAGGCACATGTACATGTAGATATGTATGTATCTATGGTGGTGCGGGACACGACATGATACCAGGTACGTTAGAACTACCTTTAATTTGCTGAAGAACGTCAAGTTAGTGAGATACCAGTACCATTTGGTATGCGCTGACTGGGAATTGAACCAAATGCCTCCAGCGTGTGATGCGGACGCTCTACTACTACTTGTCATGCTGCAGTATCATTACCACTAAGTCACGGCTGCACATCTGCTGTCATGTACATGTGTGTATGCAGTTTGAAAGAATGAATGAATGAATGAATGAATGGTGTTTTACGACACGTCGACACATAAATAGGTCATATTGTGCGCAAAAACTGATTAAAGATGAAGAAATGAAGTAGTAATTAAAAATTAATGTAAATATATATAAAATAGAACAATTTACAAATAAGGGATGATATGGTAGAAATATTTAGCCATATATGTAAATCAATAAATGCCCGTCAACGGGTGTATAAATAAGTAAATATATTAAAGAGGTATAATGATTTATATAGTCTGATTTGAAAGCTGCATGGACTTTGGTATCTGAGTAATGGACGTAAACAAAAACTTGAATATAAAGTTTTTTCATATTGAAAGGAACATGGAGACAATGGTAACTTAATGCAGGCTCCACTTTTATGGTGGGGCATAAAAACACAGAAAACATGATTTTTTCCCCCAATCAAGCTGTTTATTCCAGATGAAGCAATTTCAATGTTTGTGCATTTGTGAATTACTGGAGATAAACTGTTTGTGTTAAAACATGACATTGTAAATGATTTTATTTTTTAGGGTATTTGTGTATGTAAACGTTTGACCACTATCCCAGTGTCCCAAGGAGCATATTATACTGATATTCCCAAAATCCTTATATTTTACCTTTTGAGACCCCCCCACCCCCCATCCACCTCACCCCCACCCCCCACCCCCCACACCCTTGGCCTCCAGGCAAACGTCTGAGTTTGAAATAATAATATTATCATTTCAAATGTTGTTTATTTTTAAAGACGAAAACATATACCAAGTCATGTGCAAAAATGACAGTGTGATTGAATTTTTGGTGTATTTGACCTTTTGACCTTCGGCCCCCTGAGTGCCCCTGGCTGCTGAGCAAAAAATAATGATGCTCCTGTACGCCGTCATCATAGGGTGAAGTCATATCTAAGTTTGGTTGAATTCTGTTCAACGGTTTAGGAGGAGATGCGATAATGGACGGAGAGACGGACAAATGGAGGCAATTTTAATATACCGGTACCATTTTTTTCCAGGCAAAAAAAAATTAGGTGTGTTTCCTATTGCATGCTCTAAAAAATAGGGTTGGGCATTTTTTTCTTTTTGAGCAAGATACTGCGAAATTCAATCTATCTCATAAACCCCATACAAGTTGATGATACAACTGAAAGTTTCTCTATGATGTTGTCATCGGTTTACCTCGATATAAGACCGCCCCTGTTAAGTTACGCATTCCTGTTACAAATAATATGACACTTTAAACCAGAAGACCTTTGTTTAACATGCATTTTACTAATTAGTTTAATAGTTAATTTGCATTCCATTGTTTACCTGAAAGAAACTCTGAATGTATCATATGACATTCCAGGCAAATCATATATATGGCTTACCTAAATATTTTCCACTTTTGCTGTGTAATTTGGTAATAATTTGCATATACCATGAGTGCCCGGTGGATTAAGAGATAATATAGAATGGTGTTATGTTTCACTTATGATGTAAGCTATGTGAATATTGTTCAGAACAAACTTATTTTTTTATTTTTGCATAAAACGTTTCAGGGTCCGGCGGGCCACTAGAAACACAGGTATTTTGTTATACCCATGTTTTTGTAAAAAAAGGTATATTAAAATCGCCTCCGTTTGTCTGTCTGTCTATTACCATATCCCCTCCTAAACTGCTGAAAGGAATTCAACCAACTTAGGGTATGACTTCACCATAATTATGATGATGGCGTGCAAGAGCAACATTATTTTTGGCTCCGTAACCAGGGGTCTTTTTTTTTATGGTGTGTTATTTTTACAGATAAAGGTGAAAATGGTACATTTTAGATCATCTTTCTTCTATAAATGTATACAAAACATCACGGATCACTCTAGGCTGCGATTACGCGATATTGTCGCATTAAAATCTCAAAAATCGCATGAAAAACGACAAAATGGAACAAATTGTCGCACTGAGTCAGGGATATTCATTTTCACCATGTAGATTTGTAATGAAAATATATTATTTATATTTCACTTAACATTAAAACATATAAAATGAGAAAACATTAAAACATATAAAATGAGAAAATACCAAATTATATGAAAATCACATGAAAAAAATCAAACGACATTGTTATGTCCGTAAACTTCCGGTTCGCTTTCGCTTTGCAGTGTCAAAAGTAAATTGATTGATTATAAATAAACATGGCCATTTTTATAACAATTCATCAACTTCTAGTAATATCTGACCATTATCCTCCCATCTATAATGATTTGACGCAATTAACTATGAACTGGTGCAAGCAATTGTAAAACTATGTAAAAAGTTGACGTAAATTCGGACAAGCTTTATTTCAGATGCTTTAACAACTGGAAAGAAGAAAAGAGAGAATCTAGAAAATCAACTAGACAAATAAATGAGGGACGACTCGATTACACATGTAACTGTATTTTTATTTATAACAACTTTATATTTTATTTCCTTTGCATCAATAAAATTGACACTTTTGTTTGTTTCATTATGAAGTTTTCGCGCACTCGAAAATGCCTTTTTTACATAATTTAAAGCGCTTAAAAATGCTCTTTTTCAGGGAACATCCAGCCCTTTTTAAAATCTGAGGTAAACACTATATTAACCGTGATTGTTTGGCAAATGTCAGGTGTGAAATGGCTGGGATATTGGGTCAAATTCTCAATTTCCAAAACATTCCCCACATACTAGGGAGACATTGTCTGTTTTTCGTTTTAATGGTATTAGATTTTGTCAAAACATTTGGGGAGAGTTTGTGGGGTGTTGGGATGGGAATGAGCCATAATGCAGGATATCACATCTAAATTTCAAAAATAGCGTCCTCCAGTGCTACGCGCGGTCGACGAACGACTGCTGGCAGTCGGCTTCGCAGTGGAAATGTTTCATGAAAATGGTGAATGTCTCATTAAAATCAATCAAATGGGACATTTTGTCTCATTGGAAGTCAATCCTAGGGTGATCCCTGAACATAACAATATTGAGAAAGTAAAAGTGGAAGTGTTTAGCTAAAAAATAAAGTTTTTTCAAAAACTGGCCGTGCAAAAGACGACTGCATGGTTGGCTGGCTAATATACTGGAGTGAGGGGTGGGAGGAGAGAGGTAAATTCGGTCAAATATCTATTTTCCTTTCTCAAAAAACCGTAATGATTTTGGGAATATCAGTATAATTTGCTCCAGGGTCACTGTGTGTCTCTGGGATAGTGGACAAAATACACAAAAACCCTTAACATTTTTTATTCATTTACAGCGTCATACACGTATACAGAAAAACATGAATACCGGTAGTACTATTCCTGATCTGAGTATCAAAGAACTATCAAAACAATTACATGTAAAATGGATACAGGGTTAAAGGGAATTGACCTGTGTGAAAAAAATGTGGGTATTTGAGATGGTGCGTCGTCGAATTTGTTCTAGTGTCATTTTTAACATGTTAGGCCACATTTTGTGGTGGTGGCAGACCACCCCATTTTCCATGGGTTGAACCATTATTGTATACCTCCCGCAATCCTTAAGAATCGACACTTACAAGTGGGATTCCATTCAGTTTTATTTGAAAGCTTAATTTTGTGAGTTAAAACTGTCAAAAAAAGAACGAAATGTGTTAAAAATGGGTTAACCAACAGAGTATTGAAATGTTGACCTTTGCCACAGTATATTAGTCGTTTACCTGTTTAATTGCTCCTCTAACGCGGCATACATTAAACGGCTGATATTCATAATTTCATAGAGATTATTTAACTGCATGGATCGATTATAGGGAAATCCTTCACGAGATGATAGGCGTTTGGTTCTTTTCACTAACGAGCGTAAGAGAGCCTGTAACCATCGAGTGAATCGATCACAACAGTTAAATAATCTATTTATTACATTTCTAATCAGATTATGTACGATTTCAACCAGAATTATATGCTTTATTTAGTGTTATCGGTGGACGTCGACGTCACCAACACGTTATTGACATCATAACTCAATGTCGCAGTTATTATTTTTGTGTTCGGAGTAAATTATTAATATTTAGCAATTATGAATATTGTTTCACTGAGCAATCCCAATCTTTCACCCAAAGAAATGTAATAAAATACGGTTAACCCTATAATTAACAACATGTTGGAATTAATACAATGGCATAGAAATGTTTAACGTTTCAAATATTACCACGTCAGAGTATTGGGGCTTCCCACGGCTCCTACGCCTATGTAATAATAATATATTTAAATGTTTATCATTTATGCAAACTGTTAAAACCACTTTAACAGAACACAAATCAATATTTTTATAAATTGTTAAATATTTTAAAAGTAAAGAAGACTCTAAACTCTAAACTTAAACCTGAACATGATTATATCTGGGATTATAATTTGAAGAGTCCTGTACAAAATAAGTGGTCCAAACTGAATATGTTAATATCTGTGAAAGTCCAGTACAAAACAAGAGGTCCAGCTTGACCAGAAGTCTCATTCACATGGTACCAGTTGCATGAACAATGCATATTTGAATGGTACACCGTTTTGTCTCAGTAGGTTTGAAACAAAAGGGTAAAGGGCTTTAAGGCTAAACAAAATAAAAACTGTGTTTACTGTAACCTGACCGACTCCATAAGTCCATTAAAACACCACCGTCTCTTCTTTTTTTTTATTTGGAATAAAACAAGAGGTCAATGACCTTGAAGCTCTACTGATGGCCAGATCAGCCATGGGAACCTGTGAAGTGTTACACAAATAGGACCACTTTCAGAGAAGTAGCCGCCACAAGTTTTCTCTAAATAACTCTATGTAAACAAAGACGGCCACTGGCAGCCATGTTTGACATCAAATCAAAATGAATTTTGTTTAGGACCAACTGTATGTCATGCCAGTCATTTTAGTGGTTTAGTTTAGTTTTTATGGTTTTTGAGAAGTATTTGCCACAAAGTTGTATTTTTAAAATCTATTTTTAGCTGTGGTGACCATCTTTAATTTCTGACCGACCTGGTTTTACTTAGAGCTAACTAGACATCAAGAGCCACATTTCTGTAAAGTTTCATTAAAATCCATCAAATCATTTCAGAGGAGTAGTCGCCACAATTATTTTCTTTATAACTCTATGTAAACAAAGATGGTCACTGGCAGACATGTTTGACATCAAATCAAAATGAATTTTGTTAAGGACCATCTACATGTCCGATTTATCATTTTAGTAAAGGTTCCAAATCAATACCACTTATGGTTTTTGAAAAGTAGTCTCCACAAAGTTGTATTTTTAAAATCTATTTTTATCTGTTGTGGCTATACTTTATTTCCAGCTGACTTGATTTTTACTTAGGACCAACTAGAAATCAAGAACAACATTCCTGTGAAGTTTCACAAACATCCGTCAAGTAGTTTCAGAGGTGTAGCCATCACAAAAAAAGTTTACAGATGGACAAACAGACGGACTCGGCACCAAGCCATAAGCTCTGCTAATCTTTGATCAGTAGAGCTAAAAACACTAAATTATGCAGACAAGTGTTCATTTTGTCAACCGAAAGGAGAACAAATGCCAGTAATGATAACAATCGCATGCTTTAACAGTACTTAGTTTTGCTAAATGACTCTAAAATTAATGGAATTGGGTTAAAATAAAGTCGGCTACTCAAATATATGTTGGTATATGTATCTAATTCTTCATGTGCTTTAAAACCTTCAATTACAAACAATAAAATAAAACAAACTAGAAAATGTGTCCATGGGACACGAATGCCCCGCTAAAGGGTCATCGGTTGCTTACAAAATGGAGTAACAAAATGTTAAGTGTAATATTAAAAGGCAAGTTATATTCTGCTTATGTAGATGCATGTGCATGTTTTTATATGTGCTTTAAAAAGCTTTATTACTGTAAAATAAAATGTTTTCTCTGTGTGCAATGTAACGGGTATCAAACGCTCATTCACTGTCATATAAATGGAATCATGTGTTTTCTCACTGTTAAACACCATGTGCAACAAAACTGAAATCAAGCATTTTTCATGGCTTGTCATAATAATGGAATCGAGCAGTTTCTTTTTTTTTCCTTTTTGAGTAATGTTCTTGTGAGGAAACACGTTTATTTCCCCCATCACAGGTGTGTAAGGGTCGGGGAACCATCCCCCAGTGACACCGTACAATGAATAATAACATATAAACGTCAAATAACTTAAAGGATTACACAGTCAGGTTTGAGTATAATATGCCTTCAAACTTAAGAATTAAGTACATTTTAAATACTTATATTTTATTATGGCACTCATTTTACTCATATGCCCACAAGTAGGCAACCATACATGTAAGTGACCGGGACTATCCCTACCTACAAATGGTTGCATACATACGGACACATAATTTAGATTTTTTAGAAAACACATTCATTCATTCAAACTCATCAGTCATTATAATTGAATATTTATACATATGTAGTAACAAAACTAAAAATGCACATGATCATGATTATATTTTTAAACTGAGAAACTGACACAATGTGCTGCATGTATTAAAATACCGGTATGCACACTAGAAATACTCATATAAATAAATACAATCATTACTGAGCCCGTATGCCACATGTCTTCTGTTAGAAGAAGAGAATGTTATGAAAGGCTAGTAATTGTCTAATATTTATTTTGACCTGTGTGAAACTGTATGGCTTTTGGTATCTGAGAAACTGAGTTAATATAAAACTTCAATGTATATTAACAAAGTGCCAAATGTATTGATTCAATTCATATTGACCCACTTTTCATTGGAACATATCGCTGTCATGTAGTTATCAACATTTGTTAAGTTTGAAAGCTCTAAGACCTCAACGCAAAAGTTGAAGGTAAAATTATTAAATTATCTGCCCTTTGCTTGGAGGGTCAAGGTCACTTCCACATTAATTTTGCTTTGTCACGTTGCGATGTACCACTCAAGATACAACTACAAGCAAAGTTTGAAAGGTCTAGTGCATACAGTTTGTGAAAAAGTGACCTAAACGCAAAAGTTGAACCTAAAAATTATTAAGTTATCTGTCCTTTGCTTAGAGGGTCAAGGTCACTTGCACATTTGCTTTGTCACGTTGCGATGTACCACCTAAGATACAACTATAAGCAAAGTTTGAAAGGTCTAGTGTACAGAGTTTGTGAGAAAATGACCTAAACGCAAAACTCGAATGTTGACGCCTTCGCCGCTGCCGACTTTCGTGGTGGGGCATAAAAATAAAGTGAGAAGCCGACATACCAACCTATGTCGTTTTGAACAATGTTACAGTAAACACAGGTATTATTTTATATGGCCTAATGTGCTTGATCCTAAAAATGTTACATGTTAACAATTTAATGATTATCCTTGTCAATTAAATGCTTTTGCCCTTAGTATAAAAGCGATTTTAAGCATTTACTAAGAGAGCGTGCAAAGTTTATCCTACACAGGAGAGAGATTTAAAAAATATTTTTTTAATATATTTGTATCTAGTATCCAATAAAAATGTCTGTTGTTTTTAACAAGAAGGCTATGTCCTTCTATGATGTGTAGAGCTTGTTACAAATGGTTTCACATCAAATCTTTGATGGTTTTACATGTATATATTCGTATAAACATCCTGACAGCCACAGTACAATAGACACATATTAGTTGTGACAGGTAATCAGAAGTTATAGTGACTGCCACACAGTACAATAGACACATATTAGTTGTGACAGGTAATCAGAAGTTATAGTGACTGCCACACAGTACAATAGACACATATTAGTTGTGACAGGTAATCAGAAGTTATAGTGACTGCCACACAGTACAATAGACACATATAAGTTGTGACAGGTAATCAGAAGTTATAGTGACTGCCACAGTACAATAGACACATATTAGTTGTGACAGGTAATCAGAAGTTATAGTGACTGCCACACAGTACAATAGACACATATAAGTTGTGACAGGTAATCAGAAGTTATAGTGACTGCACAGTACAATAGACACATATTAGATGTGACAGGTAATCAGAAGTTATAGTGACTGCCACAGTACAATAGACACATATTAGTTGTGACAGGTAATCAGAAGTTATAGTGACTGCCAGAGTACAATAGACACATATTAGTTGTGACCAGTAATCAGAAGTTATAGTGACTGCCACAGTACAATAGACACATATCAGTTGTGACAGGTAACAGTACAATAGACACACATCAGTTGTGACAGGTAACAGTACAATAGACACACATCAGTTGTGACAGGTAACAGTACAATAGACACACATCAGTTGTGACAGGTAACAGTACAATAGACACATATCAGTTGTGACAGGTAACAGTACAATAGACACACGTCAGTTGTGACAGGTAACAGTACAATAGACACACATCAGTTGTGACAGGTAACAGTACAATAGACACACATCAGTTGTGACAGGTAACAGTACAATAGACACATATCAGTTGTGACAGGTAACAGTACAATAGACACACATCAGTTGTGACAGGTAACAGTACAATAGACACACATCAGTTGTGACAGGTAACAGTACAATAGACACACATCAGTTGTGACAGGTAACAGTACAATAGACACACATCAGTTGTGACAGGTAACAGTACAATAGACACAGTTGTGACAGGTAACAGTACAATAGACACAGTTGTGACAGGTAACAGTACAATAGACACACATCAGTTGTGACAGGTAACAGTACAATAGACACACATCAGTTGTGACAGGTAACAGTACAATAGACACACATCAGTTGTGACAGGTAACAGTACAATAGACACAGTTGTGACAGGTAACAGTACAATAGACACAGTTGTGACAGGTAACAGTACAATAGACACACATCAGTTGTGACAGGTAACAGTACAATAGACACACATCAGTTGTGACAGGTAACAGTACAATAGACACAGTTGTGACAGGTAACAGTACAATAGACACAGTTGTGACAGGTAACAGTACAATAGACACACATCAGTTGTGACAGGTAACAACAGTACAATAGACACACATCAGTTGTGACAGGTAACAGTACAATAGACACACATCAGTTGTGACAGGTAACAACAGTACAATAGACACACATCAGTTGTGACAGGTAACAGTACAATAGACACACATCAGTTGTGACAGGTAACAACAGTACAATATACACACATCAGTTGTGACAGGTAACAGTACAATAGACACATATCAGTTGTGACAGGTAACAGTACAATAGACACATATCAGTTGTGACAGGTAACAGTACAATAGACACATATCAGTTGTGACAGGTAACAGTACAATAGACACATATCAGTTGTGACAGGTAACAGTACAATAGACACATATCAGTTGTGACAGGTAACAGTACAATAGACACACGTCAGTTGTGACAGGTAACAGTACAATAGACACACATCAGTTGTGACAGGTAACAGTACAATAGACACATATCAGTTGTGACAGGTAACAGTACAATAGACACATATCAGTTGTGACAGGTAACAGTACAATAGACACACACCAGTTGTGACAGGTAACAGTACAATAGACACAGTTGTGACAGGTAACAGTACAATAGACACACATCAGTTGTGACAGGTAATCAGAAGGTATAGAAGTTGGCACTCACCATAACACTGGATAGATTTTTTTCTTTGCCAGATCTCCCTGTAAAAGGGAAATTAGAAAACTGTTATATAAAACACAATATACAAGCTCAAATTTCCCATAATGACGTCATTGCACACATGTGACGGTTGTCAGTGTTTTTTTCTATATTCTGGGAACATAATGCATACCGTCACAAATGGGATTTTAAGCCTGATTTTTCACGCAATTGAGAATATTACCATGATTTTCCATAAAATTCGGAAAAAACAGTAAGGCATTCACTTCATAAGTCAGTGTATCTTTACTACTGTTTACTGTACACCACGATCAACAGAGAAAAACAGTAAGGCATTCATTTTATAAGTCAGTGTATCTTTACTACTGTTTACTATACACCACGATCAACAGAGAAAAACAGTAAGGCATTCATTTTATAAGTCAGTCTATCTTTACTACTGTTTACTGTACACCACGATCAACAGAGAAAAACAGTAAGGCATTCATTTTATAAGTCAGTCTATCTTTACTACTGTTTACTGTACACCACGATCAACAGAGAAAAACAGTAAGGCATTCAATTTATAAGTCAGTGTATCTTTACTACTGTTTTCTGTACACCACGATCAACAGAGAAAAACAGTAAGGCATTCATTTTATAAGTCAGTCTATCTTTACTACTGTTTACTGTACACCACGATCAACAGAGAAAAACAGTAAGGCATTCATTTTATAAGTCAGTGTATCTTTACTACTGTTTACTGTACACCACGATCAACAGAGAAAAACAGCAAGGCATTCATTTTATAAGTGTATCTTTACTACTGTTTACTGTACACCATGATCAACAGAGAAAAACAGTAAGGCATTTATTTCATAAGTGTACCTTTACTACCGTTAACTGTACACCTCGATCAACAGAAGCATTTAAAAGTTTTTCGGCTCAATACCTGGCACACTTTAGTTTACTTTAACATAAAAAAAAAATTAGTTCAATTGGGAAATGTTTACCTCAACTAAAATCAGCCAAAAAAAAAACAACCCTGCATGCTGATTTTGTTATTGGAAGACACCTTCAATAACCCTAATACCGGTAATGTTATCCAGGGTTCAGACGCTTACACAGGCGTTTTGACGCATGTAAACTCAATTTGACCCAATTCTGACGCAGCTAATTTACCACATTTGCGTTTTTATGACGCGCGTGTATTTGCTTCCAAGCATTAATCCAATACACATGTACCTATTTTCGATAGTCCAAACATCACAACAATGAGCATGCGCTGCATTACAGTGATTGACACCTTACCTGACGACCTTGCTCATCTCTCGACCAATCAAATTTGCTGCTGTCGCAGCTTGTGGCACATAGACGAAAATAACCTGTCTGTAAATGGTGTCACCAGGGATGGAAACTAACGGTTGCCCGTTCGCCCGGGACGACTAACTTTCAAGCTGGGCGAGTAGATTTCATAAGTCGGTAGTCCGCCCGGGCGACTAGCTTTTTCGACAAGCTAAAGTCGATTTCCTCGGCATTATTCGTCAATGCGGGACGAATAACATTTCAGTAGAAAACAACAACAAAGAAAATATTTCTTACATAGTTTATTCAACGATAAAATGCAATTTAGTCAACCGGATATTGGGAAATTGACGCATTTCCATTTTGGAACATTCTAAAATGCGACTTCCGTTCTAATTTCATGGAGCGCGAATGTTACGGTATTTGATGTTATACAAATAACACTTTCACGGGGGAATCTTTAAGGACACTAGTCAGCTTTTAGGTGACTGGGGCCAGGGCCTTCAGGAAGGGGAATTGCAAAAAGTATGCTGTTTTCCTGTATTGTAGTTTAACATTTTCTAATATATATATATAAAAAAAAAATTAAAAGAGGAATTTTTCACAGGAAAAGGGTGAAATATATACCATGCCAGAGTAACTGTAATGGCCATGATCGGACTGTAGTGAACTATATAATTTAAATATGCCTACCTACCGACCCTAGAGCATGCAATAGGAAACAAACCTAATTTTTGTTTGGCCTAAATAAAGTAAATTTGTTAAAATCATGTTTGTTAATGTGTTTGTTAGTGTGTCCAAAAGAAAAATACAGAAAATCTGGGCTCATAAATTTTCAGCTGGGCAACCAAAATCCAGAAGATGGTTGCCCAAATGGGCAACCAAGCTTTAAAAGTTAGTTTCCATCCCTGTGTCACTGTGTAATCTAATCGCTGCTATTGTGTTAATAATTTAACAATTATCTTTGAAGTTGATGATGCTTTTTGTGGGTGGAGACTATTATGACTTGATTTTATCAACTGTTTAATTGATTGCTACCGGCTTCTGATTGATTATCAGTTAATTAGTCCGAACTGAGATAAAACAAATGCTAGCGGTCAAACATGTGAAAAGATAAAATCGGCAAAAATAAAATTGACTTTATTTGTGTTTGTTGTTTGTTTATTTGTGTTGTTGTTTTTTTATTTTGTTTTATGCACATATTAAATAAACAAAGAAATATAATTTTAATGAGGATAATCTAAATATTTATAAATTGGCGAAATGTACATAAACAGAGTGTTAACCTGGGTTATCATTCAGTCAAAACCTACCGGACATTACGCATTGTGATATTTTGCGTTTACGTGCTATCGAGTAATAGACTTTATTAATTTATTTATGTTCAATACACAAATGGCGCAAAGAAGTATATTTTCATTGTCATCGCAGTCTACGAAACGGTCTGTTGGGGATGCATTGACTGAGGGTGCACTGTCTGAGGTTGCATTGCCTGACCCCGAAAAAAGCAGAAGATAAGAGAGCTTGTGTTATAATAACACCAATAACATAATATCAACAAATGTGGACCCCAATTTATTAAACAGTCTTACATAACTTTGAATCTTGACATAATGACACATTATTGTAAAATGGTATAGTAGTTTTTTAAGTTCGAATGCATATCATTGCACACCTTTCTTGGCAATAAAATATTTACAGTATTCACTAAAATTAAAGTTATTAAAGGATGTTTTATAAAACGGCGCCTCGATTTGTTTTGTTTTATATCTGACTTTCGACATTTCAATTTTGACCCTTGGGATTTTTGAATCATACGACTCTTCACTTTTAAAGTCTATTGAGAACCATCTTATCATGTACACAAGAATGAGATTATGAATGGACAACCAACAATTGATACACCATCTCTTTAAGTTAGGCTGTTCTATTTTAACCCTTAGAACACCTTATGACACCCTTTTATTTGTTTAGTGTTGGCACTGTGTCTGTTTTTTCAGATCAAGGTTTTGTTAAACTGGTTATTGTGATAACATTTAGAAGCTAAAAGACGCTTAAGGACTACTGACAAACAACTTAAGGACTACTGGACAAACAAAACAACTTTGAGTAAAACTGTACCAAACTTGTCAAATATAAAGTGCACAATTTCTGCTATATCAGTAATCTTTCTATTATTATGTTTACATCAATATTGTTCAATTATTGTAATGCCTTATACATGTGTGGTTGGCACTGCTCGTGCATAAAATATGTATTTGGTTGAAAAATTCACTTGATCATATCCCATCGATTTTGGTTGTTGATTTCAAAGATGGCTGATCAATAGTCCTTAATCCTCATAAAAGTCATGTACTTACAGTCTCACTAAATGTCCTTAAGGTGTGATTGACTTTGCTCACCAACTGTTGTTTTTTTCAGTCATTGCATGAAACTTAAACTGACCCGCTAAGCATGACTATAATAGCCTTTGCGCCCATTGTAAACACACATCAGCTGCTGATCAGTCATTTCCCCCAAAATACCACTTTGCCAATAAAATGGAATGGTTTTAATTCAAAGAAAGAACAGTCCATTATATATATGTAGCGGGCTATTCATATATGATGCTTAAAGGTTCTTAGAAATTCTTTTTTTGTGATCGAAGTACACTTTGAATAATATGTACAAGAATTAACAATGATTTAGAAACAAAAACCAGCCGAGTTGTCCAGACCAAATATTTTCATTAATTATAATTCAACTGAACTAAATTAGTCATTGGGTTTTCCAGACCAACCATTTTCATAAATAATAATTCAACTAAACTAAATATGCGGATTATTTAATGTATGTAAAACTGAAACCCGTTATGAGGGTTTTCTCTTGTACCACTTACTCTCCCAGAACACCTCCAGTCCCTTTAATTTTGAACAGATTAATCACGTTTAATTATTTATTATGTTGGATGTTATCTTGTCTATGTAAAAGAAGGTACAAAAGTCAAACAGGAAATGTAACCTTTACAGCACGCAGACCATCAAAAACATGTATTCGAAACGATCAACAATCTCAACAAAAAAAAATAAAAATAGAAGCACAATATGTGCCATAACAAACAGAAATGGTTACAGCAGTAACATGGTCAGAGACAAAAAGGCTGCTGTGGGTTTAAACCTGGTTCTATGGTGCACCAAACCACAATCTTAGCCTATTTTCATCCCAATTAAAGGGAACATTATAAATAAGGACATTCCCGTCAGACTATATCTTCTTTACAAACAGGCAAGTATTAATTGGTAATATAAGTAAAACATAAAAAATGATCAGGTAAGTATATGAATATAATGAAACGAAAGCTTAAAAACTCAAAGTCAAAAACTAAGTACTTTTTGACTTGGCAAAAAGCCAGAGCAAGAGAATAAACTTTTGAAGTCATAATATGCTTACTGTTAACCTAAACAGAGATGATAGAGACTTTGTGTCAAGTATTTGTGTATACTATTACCGTCAAATTTGCATGAAATCCCCCGATGTACTCAGCCGTTAATAGAACAACTGATTAGAAACGTATTCTTCGTTAAAAAGGCAAGATTACCTGTGCTATAAATAAACCATTTGGATCTGCACACTTCCTGTGCTGTGCTAAGCGTGTAGGGGACACAGCGTAATTAGTACATAAATATTTATTCGGCATAGTGTGTACAGTTTAATTTTAATCCGTTTGCTTGTTAGCGTAATTCCCTAGGTTGTAACGCTTCCAAGTGCGTCATCAACTGTTTCACTTTATGTGTTAATAAGCATATTCTGCCTTTAAGGACAAGACAGGATTGAAGACAACCTTAAACATTACCTTCCTTTTCAGGATTTAGGTTAACACCATCATAGGGTCGAAAATGTGATCATTGCACAGTCAAAGAAGGAAGTATAGTGGCAAATTGCAAATCGGACAACCATTAAACATACAGTGCATTGCAAAATTATTGGGTCATAACTTCTTTTGATTCAATGCTCTTACAATTTAAGGTAAATTAAGACTGAATCAAAGTGATCAAAACCAAGGATATTATAAAATCTTAATGTCAACATAGATTTTTTGCCGTAAAAAGACTTGCATTCAGTAGTAGTAGTGGTAGAGAATGCTTCTCACACAGGGAGGTTGTGGAATCGATCCCTAGCTGGGTATCACTAGGATTAAAGACTTCATAAAAAGGATATGAGTAGCTTCTAGCTTAAGGACTATTGGTCAGCCATACGGGTGGGGAATGGTATGTGCAAATTGACCACATGCACTATGTGATAAAAAAAAAGTATATCAATTAACTATATACATAATGGAGAAAAGCTAGTTGAAATGCATTTAGTTATAACTAAGTGCTCAAAGAAAGTAGAATGGATAAAAATTGTTGGTATATTCTAGTACATAAATACTCCTTATTTTCAATTAATTATCGTAATATTATCAGTGGTTACATAAATAAATATATGTAAACTAGTGCGGACTAATTTTATTTTTTTCTCCAAAATAACGCCTTTATTTGTAATTGGGACTATTTCAAGACACCATACTCGGAAAATATCATAGTGTGACTGCATTAGTTGTGACAACAAGTATTTTCGCATCAAACTTTGGGATATTAATTTTTTTTTTCCCACATTTCAAGTGCATTTTATTACTGTTCTCTTTAGTAGCATCAACCTTTTAAAAAGAAAACGTTTCTATTTAATGCAAACAATATACCAAACTTTTCTAGACGCTGCGCGCCACCGACGTATCCATGGTGGGTAGTAGATTACGTTTAGGGCTGGATTTCACTGGAAAATCACGAGAAATAGATCCATTTTCAGATTGGCTGGGAGAACACAAATCAACACCATCACTACTATCCTTAAATCCAAGTTCACTGTCAGACTGACCACCAGAATCACACAAATCAACGTTTCTAAGATCACCAGGTGTATTTTCCTCAGTAATTTTAGACACATGTTTAGGTTTTGTCCTTACAAGGAACGTAATAGAGACATGGTTAATTTGTAACTTTTTTTGTTAGATTGTTGAAATAATGAAGGATCATTTATTAAATACTGCATCATGTAATTACCCACAGGAATCGGACATATTGTAAAAGCATGTAATAAACCACATTGACTATCCACTACTAGTATACTAAAATATATTTGTATATACATGCGGGGACCTACATATGGGGATACTGTACTATGTTTACAATACGTCTGATTCCTATGAATTACCATAACTCATGAATATCAAAAGAAACAATGACCCCTTTACACACATTTCCAAAGCCTTTGATTACATCATCAATTTTACATCATGTGTTTTCAAAAGTTTCCCTTTATAGTAACTGCAAACAAAACATCTGCCTACTCAGCTTTAATCGTCAACGCCAGGCCACAAATAAAGTGATAATCGTGGTACCAAATGTGCCAAACAAAATACAAACTCGCAAACAAAGTTTGTTTAATAATATGTGTCAAAATAACTTCAATAAAGCAACCCGCTGCATTCACATACCTTCCTTAAGTAGTGCCAGTAATTAATTTCTACTTTATTTGTGTATAGTACAGTACTTGCCGTAATCGTTTATAAATTGCTGTTTGTTTACAATTTTCCAATGACCCGCGTTTCACCTTTTATACAGCTATAAGTACATGGCGGACTGATCAGTGTGTATTCATTACCTTTTCCGATAACATTCAGCGTCAATACACAATATGCGTTGCATAAAATCTTGGTACGGTTATACTCTTCAAACATAATTCGAAAGTTCGGCTAAACATATGTTGCGCGTAAAATAATGCATAACAGAAGTCTACAAACTTTACCATGGTTACGTTTTATCGATTATAATTGGATTAATTTGATTATACCGGTAATTGGATTAATTTTTGGGATGGTCTTATCATGTTAGTAGAGGACACACTTCAGTATAAATAGGGAGATGAATATTATTAATGCTATCGGCGCATGGACATTTTTGATTGGCACCTTAAACTTTCCTCGGCCAATCACGTTTTGACAAACTGTCAAAGTGGGAGGGATTTCTTAATTACCGCTCGCGGCGAAAGCGATGGGTTCGTAATCGGCACACTTTATGATAAGCCGAGTTTTCGTTTGATTTTTTTGTCTAAAACGGAAACGTCCAGTCGGGCAAGTGTCGGACAACCAGATTTGTGAAGGACACCTGCCCGCACCCAAATTCCACTTGCCCGGGGCGTCGGGCAACCATATTTCCGGAGCCCTGCTGCTACAAGCAGACACCTTCATGATATCAATGAAAGATTATTAAAAGTGAAGTTGAACTCCATGTCAGACCACTATTCCAAGTAAAGCCACTGAAACACATTAGGTTTTGGTTTATAGTACTTGCTGCCGCTCTACAACATCATACATGTGATATCTCCCGTCGGGAGCTAATTTCTCCCGGGATTTCATGGAATTTCCCGGCCTCCCGCCGGGAGCTCCATTTCTCCCGGTATTTCAAAATTTTGCTATTTGCGAATCCTTTTGGGTAATTGCTATGATTTATTGGATCAAGACCGAGTTTTACGAATGATTTAGAATATATAGACACCAATGTCTTATGGTTGCGTAAAGCTAAATATAGCCTGGCTGAAGCCCCGCCTTTTGTTGTGTACGATTTAGTACAGTTGTGAAAGTTCACAGAGTTCACAGAGGTCAGCAGATATAACTTTGAAATATTCAATATGCATTTTCAGGAAGGATAAACTATAGGTAACATAATCCCCATCAGCTAGGATCATTAAATTAAATAAAAAAATATTTTTGAATGTTCTTGAAAATTTAACATCCATTGAAATTGCACAGTGCTCAAAGAAAATTATTTTAAGAGACAGGCCCAGGGCCTGTTGCTTCTGAAAATGGACAGGCCCCAATTTGAAATGGACAGGCCCTGATTTGAAATGGACAGGCCCTGATTTGAAATGGAAAGGTCCAATATTTTTTTCTTATTGGAAATGTGTCTTTATTCACTTTTATAGCACACATTAATTTTGTTATGTATGTATTAATCAAGCTCAGAACCTCCTCTGACTATATTTTTCTTTTTGCTACCACTTTTTGCTCCCTGGTCAGCGGACTTATTTACCATTTTGTTTAAAATATGTTAGAATAGAATATTACATAGTAATTTATAACCAATGCAAAGGAGAGTACTAGCACTTTTGCCAAACGATAATAATCAGAGCCGACTTGGTGAAACTGGAGCTAAACTTGGAGCCAAATTTTTAATCAGGTCTTATTAGGAGCCTAGACTAGAATTCATTTACAAGTAGGATTCCAGGAACTCCTTACACCTTAAATAATGAATAGAAATATATTTTATATCTGTATTTATACATATACAGTATATATATTTTTCTTTCCACCAACATGTATTTGTAAAGGACAGTTTTTCTTATTTGATTATGTAAAAATAAAATAAAATAAAAATATATCCGAAATTATGTACCATCCGAACTACTACGACACCGCACTTTTACGGCTCGAACATTTCACAAACATTCAATCGAAATACCATCAATAACGATTTTTTTTCATGCATTAGTGTGTTTTTAATGACAAAAACGGTATTTCTTATCACAAAGGAAAGAAAACACAACCCTAATAGCAGAATAATGAGTTTTATGTCAACAATTGTCTACCTCAAAGCTGCGACAAACTGCCGACACGAAGCCAGGCAAAATTTTCAAACTTCTTATTGTTTCAGTGTGTGTATAACACATTTTACTTTATTGCAAGTGTTTTCACAGTTCACAATACACATGGGAGTATTTTGTCTTGAGGAACTTGAGCTTGAGATCCAGTAAAACTGATTTTTTTTTTAAGACAGGCCCGACGGGCTCCTCGTCTGCAAAATGAGACAGACCCGGAATGGATTTCGAGGAGCCCCGGGCGTCGGGCTATCCTATTTCTTGAGCACTGTTGCATGTCAATATTCAGTGCTGATTCAATAGTGTTTGTAAACACAGACATGTGCAGAGAGGTTGAGCAGAAAAAGTTGTCTTTTTCACACTTTCAAAGGCTTTGTGATGGAAATATCTATGAAATAAGGTAATTTAAAGAAAATCTGGTGTATAATTCTTGAGATATTAGCTGACAGGTGCAACAGGAGGTCTATGGGAAAGTATTTAGTTTTCTGCAACCTTATCTATATCTGTGAAAACATTGCCCCTGGGCAGGTAATTAAAAGGATTAGCATGTCAGCTAATTAGTTTATTTATTGTGTGAAAATAATGATTGGACTGTTTGTTTATGACACGTGGCGGTGATATCTATAATGTCCATGGAATATTGATAGAAATATACCGACTCTTAGTGGGATGGTAATTAGCGAATTCGGCATGGATTGATATTTGGTAAAGGATGACGATTTCAACTACTCGATTGCAGTTTGTCATGATTAGAGAAGTGTTTTGTCTGTGTATAAAATGGGAAGCATCTTCATTATGGTTATTACTTGCAAAATCAAAATGCCTAAACTAGATCTATCTCTGGAGTCTGAACATTCCAGGCCCAAAAAGCAGAAGTATCTTGCGAAGTATAATTCTTCTTGGACGAAGTGTATATCCATGGATAAGTTGTAGTCCTTTATTAAGGTTTATATCAGAAAAAAAATATACCGGTACGCGTTAAAAAATCGAGTATAAAAACCTCACTGGTTTTTGTCAAATCTCCCAGGAAAAAAAGTCAAATCTCCCTGGTAACCCTCCTGAAAATATCACATGTATGCAACATTGTCAATGATTTTTTAGGTATTTTAAATTTGGATCTCTAGTAAAGTAATGTATCTTACAGAAGCTCCCATAACTACGAACACAGCAGCTGAATCTTGGCTTCCCGCGACAGCATCATGCAGTTGACTGTTGACAGTACCCTTTACAGGGCTATCACTGATGAGATTAGTCCTACCCTCAATTGGTCTCTCTCTGGTTGAATTCAGTTCTTTTTGGTATTTTCTATACATGCTTCCTAGTTCTTGTATAAAAGTATTATTCCAAGAGAAAAGAAAAAATCACATTCCAAAACCAGTGTCACTCACACTACATATTTTGATTGTCAATCAGTCATGATTATCATCCAAGCAATGTTAGTTGTCCCTGTTGTAGTTACACACGTATTTTCTATTATTAACAAAATGTGTTCGGGTCTTTAGCCAGGACACAACTATAAAACGTCTTTAAGTATCATGCCAGCGGTGTTCTAGATTTTGATATTGTAATATGAACATACCTGCGGATCTATACTATACCTACTACCTAGTAAAGTTCCGGTTTTCTGAACCGGTGGGCCAGTCAAACAAAACAAAGCTTCATTTCACAATGGCATCCACAATTTGTTATAAGAAATTGCGTAAAAATATTACTTACGGAGGCTCCAAACACCACAAATACATGACTTGCACCATGTCCCTTTTTTTCAACGGTCTCCCTTATAAGGGATAATGGATCAATTTCTTTTGACATGTCTGTTTACTTCCAACTTCCTGAAATAGTGAAAGCCAATGCACCGGTTGCCGGTAGCCAATCAATTCATTCGACTATTTCCGTCTATGCTCGGAACGATTTACGGACGTTTTGGACCATGGACGATTCGAACCCTCCTAAATCGTCCTAATACATACATTTATTTATATTTAGATATATATTATCGTTTTTGTTTGTTTGTTTATTTAATGTATGTGCGTTTAGTTGTTTTGCAAGACACCTTTATACATGGGCTTAGGAACGTTTCAATTCTTATTATCATTTTATTTTTATTTTTGTTTTTTGTGGGGAACAATTATAGGTGGGGTCATAGATCTACATACACATATATGTACATATATATCCATGGTGGGGGTGAGACAAACTTCTTCACACATTTTTTGACAAGCAAAAAAAAAACGTTATCCGCGCTCAATTACACCAAAACATACAACATTATATAGGGAAAAAGGTAGCGCTAACCATTTTTTCCTTCAAATTATTGTGGGGAGGTGTCGGCGTGGTGCGGTGTGTACAAAGCATACTCTGCATCCCCTCCAACTCTGAACATTGCCCCCTCCCAACCTACCCACACCCAACCTGCACCCCCCCCCCCCCACCCCCACCCCAACACACACACACACACCCGGCTCCGACGCCTATGTTATAATATCGAGCCCGTATATCAGTGACAGACACGGATATGAAGTTAATGGTCTGTGAAAAGATATTCTTACAGCCTAATGAATTAGCCTGCATCGTTGCACACACATATCCGTGATCAGTTTGGTTTGCACAGGGATATACTAACACATGCTGGTAAATGCAATAAAAACATCTCCTTCCGTTTAAGGAAATATATCAGGAAATAATTTTTAAAGGGACACACGATAAACTTGGAATGTGAATCAAGCATTAAAATCGTCACCTCGATTTATCGTCAGTTAATCCAGTATGTATACAATATATAAAAACCCTGGTATAATTAAATAACATTTTGAGATTTCAATTTTCTTCGTTATTCTATCAAATGTTTAAATACATTATTAGTGCAATATGATCAACAGTTAGTCATATGACAACTTGCTTTGAACATTCCAAAAAACAATATTAATGATTGCACATATGCAAGTTATGTAGAAAAACTAACGAGACGCCGCTTAAGCAAACCAATATTGCCGTATGTCATGACAGTCGTGTTTCCTAAAAGTCAAGAAGAGCACCCGCATAGCGGGGCACATACGCACGGCATTGGCAAGGTTAAGTTTCAGGTAACACATTTTAGTCTTAAAAAGTAATCAGAGAGTTATGGGCTTTTATACAATGTATTAGTGGGATCATGTCGAAGATGTGTGCAAAGTTTCATTGTTGTACACATAATATTTTGAAAGCTATTAGTCTCAATCACTTCTAAAAGGAAAGTTTTGTTTTTTTCAAAGGGTAATAATTTTTTAAAAAAATGAACCACATAGTTATGGGCCTTTATCAGACCTATTCATTGGATCCAGTCTTATTAAAATCATATCCTAATTAGGCTTTGAGTAGAGTATTGTAGCGTGATAAAGGGTCTGATTTTAACGGGACTGCATTGGATCTTTCTGAAGATTTTTACAGAGTTTGATTGCTGTAGACATTATACTTTGAAAATTATTAGTCACAATCAGTTGTCAGGTAAAAGTTAACGGACAGACGGACGGACGGACGTCGCTGCATAATATGTCCCTAAGGACTTATAAGAAATGATGACACGTATTACTTTAAACATAATTGTATTTCTTACTTTTGTATATAACGATTAAATTAGTATAATAGAACGTATTCCCATCAACATCAGAACAGAACAGAACAGAAAATATATTTTTATTTAACTTTAACTACGTATATCGTTACACACATACACACACACACACAGACACACAGACACACACACACACACACACACACATACATACATACATACATACATAACATTTTCAAGCATAATAAGTCAAGTGATTTAATTTTAGACATAAGTACGGTATCTATGGGCAATATTAACATAAAATAACTGATACATGAGGATGAAAATACAAGGGATATATACATTATTTAACTTATCTATGGGCAATATTAACATAAAATAACTGATACATGAGGATGAAAATACAAGGGATATATACATTATTTAACTTATCAAAATTAACACTGAATGTCGGTCAATATCAGTTTTCAAACTGAGGTTGCAAAAAGTTGGCAGTTAGATAACTCTCGACACGAATACGAATACTCAGATTACGGTATCCGTAATGTCCTAGCGTTTACAGTTGCAGTTCTCTTTCTTTTGACGGTTTGTTCTACAGCAAAACTATATGGGCTATCGCGATGAAATGCCGCCTACAGGATACGTGTGTCTAACAATTTAAGGTATTTTCACATGCCATTCACCCTCAGTTTTATAATTCACTGAAATGATGCGACTATTTCGACTTTTCGACTTTGCGACTTTTCGCCCTGTTAATGACCCTTTCCACAAGGCGAAAAGTCGCAAAGTCGAGATTTTGGGCGAAATTTCGCCTCGCAAAGTCGCAAACCCACAATTGTACAATTTTGACTTTTCGCCACGAAATTTCGTCCAAAACCTCGGGTTTGTATGGAAGACGGATTCGGCCATTTCGACTATTCGACTTTGCGACTTTTCGCCCTGTTAATAACCCTTTCTGTAAGGTGAAAAGTCGCAAACACAAAAAGTCGCAAACCCGAAGGCAAAAGGTCGCAAAATCGAGATTTTGTGCTAAATTTCGACTCGCAAAGTCGCAAACCCGAAATTGCAAACATTTCGACTTTTCGTCAAGAAATATCGTCCAAAATCTCGGATTTGAGACTTTTCGCCTTCGACTTTTCATGTTTTCGACTTTTCGGGTTTGCGACTTTTCGCCTCGAGATATAGTCTGAACAAGTTTATAGTTTAATAATATTTTATTGCAGATATGTTACAATACATCAATTCAACATCACAATATTCATAGAAACATATGCAAATGGATTGAACTATAAGTTATTATAACATTAATTACAGTTCTCTCCATTGTAGCTGAAAAGGTGTACATGATTATCGGTTTGCATTTAAATATAAATTTGATAAGGAAAAACGAAGATTTTTTTTTTATATATGTAGGGCCCCATCTATATTTACAGCAAAGAAAAAGGACCACCTGGCCTCCAGAATAACTTCTTTATTATTTAACCGAAATAGTAAACGCACATGTCATTAGAAAGCGTCGACCTTGTAATTTTTAAAACAGTAAAGATATCTAAAGATATTTAAATTAGAACGCGAATTAAGTGATTAAATGAAAGCAACACATACATCCATCAGAGTGACACATTTGACCTATTTTGATCGCGGAAAACACCTGGCTAGGAACTATTTAATACAGCTTTGATCTGCAATAACTTGATATATTCATTTAGCTGAAGATAACTACTTTCCAAAATAGTGAGGAAATTTAAAATCGTGTACATTTTGGCAAAGTTATTAGCTGTATATATACATGCTGCACTGTGTTTTCATTAAAGCGGTTTTGAACACCTGGTCTCCAAAAAGTACTTGAGAGACATTATTTGGGTTTAAATATTTTTAAAGCCTACGTTATGTAGTTTATCTGAATTTAAAAATGAACAATATGTGTTTATAAATGATTTATGGAACCATTCAATGGAACGGGGCCTTATTGTTGATTCGCAGACTGGCATTTTCAACATTTTTCTAATGAGCATACATTTGGTTCCCGGTTCCCAGTTCTCGGTTACCGGCTCCTTATTTGAATTTAATTGGGAACCAGGAACTGGGACCTAGGAACTGGTTCCAGGTTCCCGGTTCCTAGTTCTCGATTCGAACCCAATGGAAATTGAATAATTATCACCTTGGTTTTCATATTGCACATATCCTAGTTTCATGAAAACGACACGGGATGTTATAAAATCGGCAAAATGAACAAGTAGGATGTTATTTTCAGAGTTATGTCTCCGAAATATCAATGACTATACGACTTTACAATTTTCACATAATTTCAGCAGGCTTGAACACGCACAGAAACCAGTTCTTTATTCGCACCGAATAGGTAACAGGGAACTGGCTCCTAGTTTCCGGTTCCCGATTCGAACCCAATAGGGAAATGAACAATTCCACTTTTATTTTGCAATGCAAATATCCCAGTTTCATAGTAAACGACATGCGATGTTATAACACATGAAAACATGCAGTTAAATCACTTTACCATTCCGTATCCTCCTGTGTTAGAATGAATGGTTTACAGTTAACCTTGGTTTAAGACAAGGATGTTCATTGTCTTCAATTCTTTTCAAGATATTCATCAATGATTTGGCTGTAGCAATTTAAGCCTCGTGTAATGGAATAGATGTCGGCGATAATGAAAATCTCTGTGTTTTACTATATGCTGATGATGTTGTTCTATTGGTGAGGCTGATTTAAAAAATATGCTTAATGTGCTAAATGTATGGTGTGAGGAAAATGGTATGGTTATTAATAATAGTAAGAGTAAAGTTGTTAATTTTAGACATAAATGCGTAAGTCGTACACAAACACAATTTAAATGTAGACCAAACATTATTGATACTACTGATATATATGTGTATTTAGGTTTAACATTGCATGAACCTTTAGATTATAATTTAACAGCACAAATAGTATCACAGGCTGCAGGTAGAGCATTGGGTCTCTTAATAGCGAAATATAAGTCTCTAGGTGGGATGCCTTATAAGGTATATACAAAACCTTATGGCTCGATGGTATGGTCAGTCGTTGCATATGCAGTCTGGGGGTGATATAACGTTTTCCTGTATTGATGCTGTGCATAATAGAGCGATACGATTTTTTCTAGGGGTTGGAAAGTATGCACCAAATGCGGCGACTGTCTGTGAAATGGGATGGACTCCACCAATTGTTAGACAATGGAAGTGCATCGGCATTTATTGGGCTAGATTAGTCAATATGCATTCTTCTCGAATTAATAAACGATTTTTTACATATTGTCTTTCTAAATCTAACAGTACTTGCAAAAACTGGTGTTTTCGTATTTAAAAGACGTTTAACGATAATAATTGGAATGGGTATGTTAATGTCAATAGCCCAATTACCAAAACAAGTTTAGTACAAAGAATCAGTACCTGTATATTTTAAACCGTTATTAGTTTAAACTTATTTATTTTACATCGATTTTAATGAAAGCTCTATGAACTTATTTGAATCACTCTCGATGTCTTCCTTGGTGAACAATGCAGATAAAGCAATGCAGATAAAGTGACTTGCTCAGGGACACAACGCATATGGCAATGATGGGAATCGAACCCACGACTTTTGGATCATGGGTCTAACGCTCTACCACTAGACCACAGCGCTCCACTAGAACCGTTATTGATAGTTGGACATATAAAATAGCGATGTAGGCGTTAATGGTAGAGCTGGAATCAAGCTTAGAAAGTATAAACTGTTGAAAAGTGATTTAAAAACAGAAGAATATTGCAATTTAATTTTACCGAAGTTACATAGATCTGCATTTGTTAAATTTAGATGCGGAGTTGCTCCACGTAGAATTGAGACTGGGCGATATAAGGATTGGCGGAAAATGTTAGATTATGTGCGTTTTGTAAAATGCATGTTGAGGATAAATACCATGTATTATTTGTCTGCTCATTGTACGCTGATATAAGAGAAGATATATTCACTAAATCTAAAACTATTGATATAACGTTTGAAACACTATCGTCTCAACATAAATTTGTATTTCTTTTTACCAGTCCGCTTATGATTCGACAATGTGCCAAAACCGGCTTTTTAATTATTAGGAGAAGACATATCTTCTTACATAACTAGTTGATCTTATTGGTTACATGTAATATATTTTATACTTGTATATAATGAAAGTTGATGTATTTTAAGTATCTGACAAAATCGTTACAGATTGAAAATAAGATAACATTCATGTTTTAAGATTTGATATCAATATGTGTAACATCTCGTTGTGATATAATCACAATATACTATAAATAAATCTCAAATCCCAATTCTTATCTTAATCATACATTTCATCATGAAAATGCATGCATAATTATTCACACAGCTGTGCATTTGGCGAACTAACATCATTAACAAATGAATCGTTAATCCCAGAGCCACTTATCTTAATTAGAAATCTTCATCATGCACATACATGCATAATTATTCACACGGCTGTGCATACACTGAAACATGGCTTGGCCTGGCCTAAGATTAGTTGGTTCATTGGGACTAGTTTAGGTCAGGCCAAAGGGTCATTGCTTCAACCCTGGGGTTACTGTTTGAGTATCCAAGTTCATCTATGTTGTTTCTAGATGGTCAGACAGCATAAAGAGCCGCCTGTCTGACAAGGCCTCTATCTTTTCAGCTGAACTTAAGGCAATTGAACTTGCCTTCAATTATATTCAGGAATCTGATGACCATTTTGTAATATTTTCTGATTCCCTTTCATCTCTTTAAGCGCTGGGTAATATGAAACATGATAACCCAGTTGTGCTTCAGCTTTTAGAAAAGTACAATTCTCTTATAGTTGATAATGTTATTATTTTCTGCTGGCTTCCAAGCCATGTAGGAATACGTGGTAATGATAGAGCTGATAGTGCTGCTAAAGCAAAATTAGGTTTACATATATCTAATACTAAATTACCTTACACTGATTTTATTATTCGTAACTCTTGGCAAGCCGCTTGTGGATTTGTCAGTTAACAATAAACTCCATTCAATTAAACCGTTACTTGGAGAATGGCGTTCTTCTAGTAGACCCATTCGTCGAGAAGAAGTTCTCCTAGCCCGGTGCAGGATAGGGCATACACGTTATACTCATTCATATTTATTACAAGCTGAGCAGTTACCAGAATGTATACCCTGCTTTGCACCGTTAACGGTCAAACACATCTTATTGAAATGTGTAGACTTTGATCCTATGCGTCAAAGGTACTACAATGTTAATACTATGAAAGAGTTATTTGATACTATAGGTTTTAGTCTTGTTTTAGATTTCCTAAAAGAGATCAGACTATATAAATCATTATAATGTGTTCTTATGTATATTTACTTGTTTATATACCCGATGACGGGCATTTGTTGATTTACACACATAGTTTATATTACACCTTATCATCCCTTATTTTTTAATAGTTTTATCTTTATATATTTACATTAATTTTTAATTAATACTTCATTTCTGTATCTTTCATCAATTTTTGCGCACACTATGACCTATTTATGTGTCGACGTGCCGTAAAACACCATTCATTCATTCATTCTAGATGGTCAGTGGATCACATTAAGGTTAGCACATGTCTCATGGGACAATTCAGCTGTACTGAGTATGTTAGGAATTGTACACCTTGTGAGGGTCATTCAGAAGTATTAAATTGATAGTTATTATGTTGAAAAAAACAAACACGTTATTATGTTGAAAAAAACAAACACGTTTTTGTCTTAAGATGATGAAATGCAACCAGTTTATGATATAAGGAAAACTTGTTTTATTAATGTGAAATAGCAAAAATCACATGTATTAGGCCATCTTTAAAAATATATTTGTTTGCTGTTTCCCGACCCTGGATGTTATAAGTTGGTAGGTAGGCAGGTGATTTTTTTTTTTTTTTGCCAAGACAGTAATAACCTTTAGGACTGAAAGAAAAATATACTAAAATTAGTAAAAAAAAAAGATATCTTAAAGAACTGCTATAAAAAGTTTTGGGTAGGGCCCTTTTTCGTGGGTAGGTAGGGAAACAGCAAACCAAAAATTTGTTATGGTCGGCCTTTATGGAAACACATATAATTTCTAAACAAGTAACTTAAAAAATTGCAACAAGCACATATAGCAGTTAAAACTTATCCCCTTTTTGTTGTTGGCATAATAACACTAAATAACAAAATCTCCATTAAAACAATATACAAATATAAGACAATTATAATACAATTGAATATGTTCAGGTTATATATTTATAGCGTACGATCCCACTACCCACCCTACCATCCAGCAACCTACCCACATTTCCAACCTACCAAAATGAAACCACGCAATCACCCATTCGATCAACCATCAACCCACTACCCATTCAGTTTCAATTAACCATCCATCCACCAATTCACTCTTCCAAAAACATTGTACCATTATATCATTCCATAACTTATTTTTTTAATCATAATTATCAAACTATTCCATTTTTATAAAATAATTCATCCTGTCACTCTTCATTCCAATTATTATCGTTAAACGTCTTTTAAACCCGAAAACACCAGTTTTTACAAGTACTGTTAGATTTAGAAAGACAATATGTAAAAATTTGTTTAATATCTCCAGAAGAATGCACATTGACTAATCTAGCCCAATAAATGCCGATGCACTTCCATTGTCTCACAATTGGTGGAGTCCATCCCATTTCACTGACAGTCGCCGATTTTGGTGCATACTTTCCAACAGCATCGCCCTATTCAATCTCCACGCAGAGTTATCGTTCCTTTCACTCACATATATCTCTGCTAAATACTAAATTACAAGATTTTGGTAAAACCTGTTAAATTGGAATATGTTTGCCTAAAATTTATTTATTTCTTGTGTAAATATAATTTTCAGAATATCTGCAGCTTAGATGTTGAAAGATTTGAAATAATGAACGAAAACAATTTAGTTTTAATCGGGACTATTTTACTACAAAACTAATACGTACTTAGGTCTCCTCAATCGATACGCATATGTAAATATTTCAAACCGAAGCTCGATAGCAAAAACTTACTAAAACAAATTAACTCATAGAAATAAAAATTGAAATTATTTAATATAGGTCTATAGATCACGCAAAAGGATTTATTATATACATCGTCATAACTTTTTTGAATAATCACGTGACCTAACCGTTCGCCCTACTTCCTTTGACGTTGACAGAGTCAAATGAGGAACGAGTGTACTTTGGGTAGAGATTGCGCCCTATTATGCACAGCATCAATACATGAAAACGTTCTATCACCCAGACTGCATATGCAACGACTGGCCATACCATCGAATCATAACGTTGTTTATATACCTTATAAGGCATCCCATATAGAGACTTATATTTCGCTATCAAGAGACCCAGTGCTCTACCTGCAGCCTGTGATACTATTTTTTCTGTTAATCTATAATCCAAAGGTTGTCTAAAATGAACAACTTTACTCTTACTATTATTAACAACCATACCATTTTCCTCACACCATACATTTAGCACATTAAGCATATTTTGTAAATCAGCCTTACCAATAGAACAACATCATCCGCATATAGTAAAACACAGAGCTTTTCATTATCGCCGACATCTATTCCATTACACGAGGTTGAATTGCTACAGCCAAATCATTGATGAATAGGTTGAAAAGAATTGGAGACAATGAACATCCTTGTCTTAAACCAATGTTAACATTAAATCATTCACTCTAACACAGGAGGAAGCGGAATGGTCAAGAGATTTAACTTCTTGTTTTCATGTGTTTATAACATCGCATGTCGTTTACTATGAAACTGGGATATTTGCATTGCAAAATAAAAGTGGAATAATTGTTCAGTTCCTTATTGGGTTCGAATTGGGAACCGGAAACTAGAAGCCAGTTCCCTGTTCCCTATTCGCAATTCCCTGTTCCCTATTCGTTGCGAATAAGGAACTGTTTCTGTGCGTGTTCTAGCCTGCTGAAATTATGTGGAAATTGTAAAGTAGTATAGTACTTGATATTTCGAAGACATAACTCTGAAAATAACATCCTACTTGTTCATTTTGCCGATTTTATAACATCCCATGTTGTTTTCATGAAACTGGGATTGGTACAATATGAAAACCAAGGTGATATTATTTAATTTCCATTGCGTTCGAATCGAGAACTAGGAGCCGGTAACCTGGACCCAGTTCCTAGTTCCTAATTCGATTCGATTAAGGATCCGGGAACCGGGAACCGGGAACCAAATGTATGCTCATTGTTTCCGAAAGTTAGGAAAATGCCGAAAAATGCCAGTCTGCGAATCAACAATAAATACAATCGACTGCCCAGATTACCGGGCCTTATTGACGACCTTGTAAAGTGTGACAATAAATAATGTTCCGTCTTGGATGACAACTCATATAGGGCCCCGTTCCATTGGATGGTTCCATAAATCTTGCGTAGATCACTTAAATTATCCTTCGTGGAATTGTTCAAACGGCATATACACAATAACGATTTAACGATACACGTCCAGATGGGACCCTATGTATATACACATTTAACAAATATAACTATCTTTCCTCGGCAATTCAGCTCTTTTCATTTATAGGACATCTAATTCATTTTAAAAATTATTTTTAAATTCAGATAAACTACATAACATAGGCTTTAAATATATTTAAACACAAATAATGTCTTTCAAGTGCTTCATAAACATATTTTTTCCAAATAGCTTTGCCAAAATTTACACGATTTTAATTTTCCTCACTGTTTTGGGAAGTAGTATCTTCAGCTAAATAAATATATCAAATTATCACAGTTCAAAGCTGTGAGCCAGGTGTTTTCCAATCAAAATAGGTCAAATTTGTGATTCTTATGGATGGATGTGTTGCACTTATTTCGCGCCCTAATTTAAATATCTATAGATATCTTTACTGTTTAAAAAGTACATAGTCTACGCTTTCTAATGATATATGTATTTACTGTTTCTGTTAAATAATAAAGAAGTTATTCTGGGTGCCAGGTGGTTCTTTTTCTTTGCTATAAATATAGATACATACATATAAACTTGTCCAGACTAGATCTCGAGGCGAAAAGTAGCAAACCCGGAAAGTCGCAAACCCGAAAAATCGAAGGCGAAAAGTCGCAAACCCGAGATTTTGGACGAAATTTCTTGGCGAAAGTCGAAATTCTTCCATTTCGGGTTTGTGACTTTGCGAGTCGAAATTTCGCCCAAAATCTCGACTTTGCGACTTTTCGCCTTCGGGTTTGCGACTTTTCGCCTTGTGGAAAGAGTTATTAACAGGGCGGAAAGTTGCAAAGTCGAAAAGTCGAAACGGCCGCATCCGTCTTCCATAGTATGAAATGTATTAATTTCATTATTAATACAACTAGTGAATCAGTTTTTGTTCTCAATAGTTGAACACGATAATATTCATTTATATAAATGAAACTAAGCAGGATGAAAGTAACTATACTTTCCGCTGATGTTGATGCTGATTGTCTTGACAGCAAAACAGGAACACATTAATGATGTTTTAAGAATAATTAGATAGACCGCCAAACAAAGATGTTTTTGAAAAGTTCGGTACACAAGGGAGTAAGCCCCCTTTTTCTTAAAACATGCATTTTGGTCACAAAAACCAATTAAATCTACGAAAATTACCGAAATTTGTCCCAGACAATATTCTATATATGTTCCTTACCCCAAAAGTCACGAAAAAACATAACACAGATTGTGTAGATGGCAGCTTTTGATTATCAACAATCATCAAATTACTCCCCTTTAACATTTCCATATCATCCATAAAAGATTATTGCTTGGCAAATTTGAAACTGTTTAATGGGATATTTAGAACTCATTTAAGTGTGTTTTACAAACATCAAACACCGTTTTATTAAAACGCTGTTTAAGCTTTTATACGCCCTCAAAAACTGGCCTATGGAAATAACAGCACAAAAGTCGGACGTTTCTTTTTTGTGTTCAGTAGACTTACTACATTGACCTAGGTTAACGTTTACGTTATTTTTCGCAGCTTGTTTTTCCATTTCTGTTTGAATGGTGTTTTACGCCCATGTAAGTCAAGATAGTACGGGAGTAGTTGTAATAATGCCTACATCGTACAATATATTCATCGTCACGTTTGTATATAACATGTAAATAGTTATGTATATATGTCGTATGCTTAGGTTGTGTGTGCTTTTTGGTTTCCATTTCCTGTTCTACTGGTCGATTATTTAATAGAGCCATTTGCCGGTCGTCCGTTAAATGTTTGTTTGTATCTACTATAGCACCTGAAGTCAGCTTTATTTCGATATTTTCCAAACTCGACCGGATTGTTGATATCAACACAAGCCCAATCTCATTAAAATCAAATCCTAATTACGCCTTGATACTCTCCGCTTCCTAATTACGCCTTGATACTCTCCGCTCCCTAATTACGCCTTGATACTCTCCGCTTCTAGAGTATCAAGGCGTAATTAGGATTATTTTAATGAGATTGACTAAAACTCGGATCCATTCGAATACAGCTACGTCGGTTTAGTAACACCATAGTTATGTCCCTTGATCTTTTAAATGCCATAACATATTAGCTCCTTCATTTTTTATCTGAATGTTAACAATCTTTGTAAGAATGTTATTTTATTAAAAGCTCGAGCAAGTTTAAACTGTAAACGGCAAACTTATGGTCCTTGAACTATTAAGATCTATAATATTTTGCTTCATAAACACTCTAGCACTAATCTTTCATCCGATCTTTACCTACCTTGGTATCAATGAAAGCTCGGACGAGAACGGCACCGCGCAAGTTCGGAATAGTAACACCAGAGTTACGGCCCTTGATTTATGTATTGAACTGCTTTGTTAAAATCCTGGCTCCTTCACTTTGTAATTGGTCTTTGTTGTTGTAATAAGCATAATTATGGTCCTCTTCCAAGTTCCAAATACAAGACTAGAAGTATAATGCTTTGCATGTAACATAAACGTATGGTCATCTACCAAGACTGTTCGCATGGTGGCCTTCGGGTAAATTTTGGCCCCACCCTGGGGTTACGGTTTTACATAGTTACATAATGAAATGTAAAGGTTAACACATCGTATTAAGTTATAAAAAGACTGACAGCAACATCAGAAGGAGGCGAGATGAAAGTTGAAGTTTCCCATCAGATGGAGCGAACTCATGCGGGGCAGGGATATGCAGCTCATTTAGGGATCTGTACCAATGCCTTATTCACTCGGTAGTTCTCCGCTATCGAGGACAATACATAATTTATGTGGGAACAGCTTCTTGAATAACCACAAGTTTGAAGTCTAATATTTTACAAATAGCATTTATAAGCTTATGGTCCTCTTCCAAGTTTCTTCCAATTAGGGTTATTATTTCAAATCTGGCCTCAACCCGGGTATGTGTGTGTGTGTGTATGGGGGGGGGGGGGGGGGGGGGGGGGGGGGGGGGGGGCGAGGGGAGGGTGTCAGGGTCATACCCATGTAAAACGTGGATAGCCTTACACGATCACATGTATATAGCAAATGTCTGTGGACATAGCAGCACAGATATATTAATAACCTTTTTTTGGTCATAATCTGGGTTTCTTTCCATTTAATACTCATTGTTCTCCTTATGAAATAATCGCAGGGCATTGGACCCGATGTTTTTCTCTGATGTTGCTTGTACATTGTTACTTTTTTTTGTATTAGATGGACGAATACATACCTAACTTAAGCTTAGAGCGGCTACATGTCATAGTAGGTCTCTTGTCTTTCAGTTGTTTTGTTAAGTTTGATACCACCACGATGTGTTTAGGCTCAGACCCTTGCCAAGAAATTAAAACTTATAATCTCTGTAAAAGAGGAACTAAGCGATCATTTATGTCAAACATACTCAGCCAATATAATTGATATAAGAAAATACAACAGTATTTATGTAAAACCTACTTAGGCAATACAGTTCATCTATTAATACTAGTCGTGTATCTTCAAGACACGTAGTCAATCTTAATGTAGAAAAAACACACCAGGAAAGTGCTTTATACTTATATATATCGAGGCCCTAATAGAGAAACATAAATAACACAAAAGTAATATGTTGTCAGGTTACATACTACTATTATTATTCTTTGAATGTCAAGGCAAGCATTATATATTATGAAATACAATGTCTATAATTAGCGGGATTTTTTTAGCAAATACAGGCTTACAGATTGGCGAATTCCGTCTGTCCGCACGTATGTCCGTCTACGCGTTTTGACGTTTTGGTTAAAGTTTTTGGTTAAGTTATTTTTTTTCACATTTCTCAAAAATAAAATTTCGGAAAACGTTGAAACTTGGCACACATGTTCATTATCGTTACACAATGTTATATGACAAGAACCATATTGTGTCATGTATTTTATCTGAATTATCGCTCCCTTTTGCTTAGATTTTCCAGTTAAAATGTTGAATTCGCAATCCTACGTTCGCACCACATATTTAATGTTGTTGGAATGTAAACAATTAAATCACTCATCCTTATATCAATTACTTTATATTAAACTACCGGAACTTCTTTTCCAAAGTTTGGTTAAATCTTTTCCTCATCAAGCAACAAATCATAGATGGCATACAGGGACGATTACATGATTTGATATTAGAGAGAGGTGCAATTTAAAACAAGAGGACCAACTGGCCCCGAATCGCTCACCTGATATAATTTTACCCATTGTAGACATCTGCAACAGTAATAGGAGTGAATCAGATAAACGGGATATGGTAAGCAGGTAAGTTCCGAAGATTTTATTTCAAAGGTTTTCCAGATGAATGTAAATATTTTAACTGGTACCCACTGGCGTGCTAAAATTTAACCCAAGGATCATCATTTAGACACACTTGCTGCATGTAAGCTTAAGCGACATGCACAATATTAGACCTGTACACCATTCAGAGAATATTTGTTTAAAGTAGCTATCCCGCCAACAACCGCCAATTTTACATCCTATGTACACCGGTTCTAAGAATACTGACGATGAGGTATATATAACTTACATATTTTGAGAATTCAAACTCGTTAGACACACTATCAACGGTTTTAACCAGCCAGGCCAAACCTCGAAACTGGAGCGTCGAATTAAGAGTTACCAACTTATAATTCATTTTATGCATATTCAGTCACGGGTATTTTAATAACCCGCGAATACACCTTTACTTTTAATCGGCACATATACATTATTATATGACCTGAACACCTGGATACAGTTTTGATACAAGGTTTTGTAGTGAAATTTTGCCGTTATTTGCCGGCTTAGTTTCTTTAAAGAAAAAAACATTTTGTATTGTAAAATTGTGACCAAGTGTCACCATTAGAGCAAACTTGGCAGAGGACCAAAAGCTTGTTCTGCACGTAATATATGAGAACTCTATGCATTGTGGTTTCAGAGATTTTTTTTTTAATTTTCCCGAATATAAGTACATGTAAAACGTGACACATGGGGCGTGGCCAGATTTGACCCCAGACATTTGAACAATATCGGTAGAGGATTATAAAGCATAATATAGCTCTTGAAGTTTCAAAGAAGATATTTTAAAATAATTCCAATATTACTCTTGAAGTTTCAAAGAAGATATTTTAAAATAATTCCAATGTTACTCTATGTAAAACGACACCGGGACGGGGCGAGATTTAATCCTAGGTGACAGCTCTATGCCTTCTATGTGGTTTCATAGAAGTCGATTTATGGTGTATTCCTATATAAGGCTAAGTAATACATGTGACTAATGGGGCGGAGCCCTATTTGACTAAAGGGTCACCGTTCGAACATAACTGGTGGAGGACCATAATATTTTTATACATGCGAATATTGGATCTCTAGCTCTTGTAGTTTCAGAGAAAACACTCTTTTAAAAAGATGTTCCAATATAATTCTAGGTAAAACTGTGTCCCACTGTGTCCCCCCGGTATCCGTATAATATGAACGCGGGTCGAATAAGGCCATACGCGGGTACGGGAAAGACGCGCCACATTGCATGTACGCTCAATATTTGTCATTTATTTAAATATTATATTCGTTATATAATTAGTTTTTGCTTTGTTAGATTCCCTGAATATTTTTCTTCACATCTATATCTTATGTTTTTCATTTTAGTATTGTTTTAAGCAATTTTATCCGTTTTTGAACTTGGCGGATCGGAAAAATCCGTGTCAACAATTGACATTTCGTCGATTTTTCAATTATACAACATGTATCATATTTATGACTCTTGCCGAAACGAAACTCAAGATGTAAAAATGGTACAGTTTACTCAGCTTAAATTAGTTCATGCCTACTCTCATAATTAATAATATAGACTTATTAAACATAGTAGGAACCACTATTGAAAATATTATTTCATTTTCTAATATAAAACACATAAAATCTAAAGTATTTATGTAGTAATGTATATCTACACAAAATAATTAAAGAATATTCCCAGCATTCAAAACGGAGTCGTAATATCGTCAGCTGCCTGCTGGCATTACTGAAAAAGACACTTATCCATTATGTATTTTAAATACACTTATAGTAATTAATTACACCTTCGTGACAATAAGCTGCATTACTATGTATAATTAAAAATAGTATGAACCATTTTTACAATAATAGCCAACATGTTATCAGTTTCAGATTCAATTGTCGAAAAGTGTTTGAATCCTGATAATAATATGCATATCTGATCTCGAGGACCTTTAAGAATAAACTCTTTGTATGACTTTAATCCAATAGTTTGTATTAATGCATTCCACAGTTTTTGTCTCGCGGAGTCATTAACTGAACAGTAATGCATAATATGTAATAATAAGTTGTCTACTAACAAATCACACATTTTACACTTTTCAGAGCGACTAAAAGAGAACAGTTTTCCAAGTATTAATATTGCAGTATAGCAATGTTTCTTTAAATCAGGTCTTTCCCTGCTTAATTTCCAAATATCACTTGGTTCCAAATTGTTAAATAAACAATAGCATGGTATTTCATTTAACTTAAGGCCTATTCGTGAGAGCCTTTGGTTTGATTCCAGATCGCACACCTTAGTTTTCAAAATGTGTTTCAATGAGTATTTTGACGGAATATTCGACGTTGCTACAAAACTCTCTAGTAAATAAAATATATTATATTTTTTAAGCAGTCTGTGTATATCTGGAATATAACCTAACACTTGGTTGTCATTATTCAAAAAACTCATCAACCTATTTATAAATATCTGCTTCGCGAGGTATTTATTTGGTAATCTACACAATTGACCAAAAAATTGTATTTTTTTAAAGTCAATTACGGTTTCAATTGGCGAAATTCCAAGAGCACTTAAAGCTATATCAGTACTTGTATATGTAGGCAGCTTTTGGATATATTTGACACAGAATCTGTGTGACCTCTCCAATTCTAATACATTTGAAGGAGAAAGCGAATTCCACAGTTCACAGCCATACAGCGCTTTTGATAACACGATTGTGTTGTAGATTGTCAAGGATGTTATCGGATTGAGCCCATGTGGGTGAATTCCGCTATTTATCAGACTTAAAAAGGTACCTCTTAATTTTGTATTGGACTCATGAATAGAGTCATTTATGTCCATATATTTATCTATACGAATACCAAGATGAGTATAGAATTGGACTTCATTTATTATTTGGTTCGCACCAAGAGTCCATTGCCTGGTGTTACGATCAAATTCAGCCTGTGTTTCATTAAATACTATCACTGCACATTTTTTAATATTGTAATCAAAGCGCCATTTCATAGCATATTTATAGCACATATCAAACATCTTATTTAACCCATTTTTAGATAATGATATGAGGACCATATCATCAGCAACAGTAGGGGATCCTGCATTTAAGTTATACATACAGAAACCAAGTCCACTGTTTTCTAACTCTTTGATTAGCCCATCTATGAAGAGAAGGTACAGAATTGGGGAACTTTTGCCACCTTTTCTAGTGCCTTGTTTTACATAAAACCAGTCTGAAATACAGCCTTGGTTTTTTATGCAACTTTGCATATTACGATACATATTAGCAAACGTTAAAAATATGTTGTCATCTATTTCGGTCTCAAACAATTTAAGGAGCATTCCATTGTGCCAGAGACGATCAAATGCTTGGCGGGCGTCCATGAGACCAACAAATACTTTGCTTTTGTTTTCTTTACCGTAGAGAATACACTCTTTAAATAAAAATGATGTCATCATGCACCCTAGTTGCTCCTGAAAGCCCCCTTGTAGAGGACTTAATCTTGATAACATTTTTTCCTTTGAGCGACGTAATAATATGTCTTCGTAGATTTTCAAAGTCGTTTGAGTAAGGGTGATCGCCCTGTAATTGTCCGGGTCATCTTTTCGCTTTCTCCCACCTTTATGTAATACTGTTATAATCCCTTTATTCATATCAGAAGGAATGTAGCTTAGGCGTAACATAGCTGAATATAGATTAGCTAAAAGGTTACTTATTACTATCCCGCCATATATGTAATGTTCATAATAAACATTGTCCAGGCCACAGGCTTTACCACGCTTGCACACATTCAGCGACATATTTACTTCTTCAGGAGTTACGTTAATGACGTCATGTGTGTGAGTAGATGCTAAAATATTATTTACTCTAACATCAACAGATTTTTTCCAAGCATCATCATACATCGCGTTTGAGCACGGAGTATATAACTTTGTAAAATACTGTTTCCATTGATCAGTTATATTATTTATGTCTCGATAAACAACCCCATTAAATTTAATTTCGGCCCCTGCTTTCGAATTGGATCGTTTTCTGCGAGAACGCACAAGTTTCCAAAAGTCAGTTTTGTTCATTTCTGCCGTTTTATCTATTTCTTCATTTAACTGGCTTAAATATAGTTGAACATGAAACCTATGTTTTTTCCTAAACTTCGATTTAGATACTTTATATGATTCAAATGAATTCACGGATCTATCCCTTGGACGACCGTCAATAAGCCACGCATTGCGTCTATCAGTCATAAGTTTGTGTAATTCAGTTAGCTGCGGGTTCCAATATGGTTTGAGAAAATGTTTAAATTTTGATTTGGGAAAACACTTTTCAGATGCCCCACCTACTGTATGTGTGATTATATTGTATGCCTGATCAACTTCAGTGTATTCGCTTAAATACGCACCCTGTAGATTGTGTAGCTCGAATGTATTTTTGAGCATTTCCTGATAACTTTGTATATCCCTTGGAATTACCTTCCGCCAATTGACACCATACGTTGTAGACAAATCATTTTTATTTGAGTAATAATTTACATCAAAAACAGGTACATTTATACTACATATAATTGGCCTATGCCTCGATACATTCAAACAATGGTCATCTACAATTTCGCACTGATGTATGCAGTCAATTTTTTCTAACGGCAGCATAATATAATCAATGATTGATTCACAGCTTTCATCGTACGATACAAAGGTAGATTTTGCACCAGTGCATAAATCTAAGCTATTCGCAGCGATCAAGTTAGTGTCAAATAAAAATTGTTTCAAGTACCGCTCCCTACTATTACCAGTTTTACTACCCAAGCAGTTAGCATTAAAGTCACCTGTGAAAATCACACATCCATTATCTGAGTAATTCTCCACAGGTTATATAATTTATCAACATAATTTCTATAGTGTTCAATAGGATGATTGCTGCAGGGTAAATACACTTGAAAAATAAACACAAACTGTTGGGGTGTAATCTGTAATTGTATGCCTACTATTCTGTCGTCGTCAATTGTTAAAGGGGTCACGTATCTATCATGTCTAATGTGCCACATAAGGGCGACTCCCCCTTTACCAATTCGCATATTCGTAGCACTTTGAAAGCTACGATCTGATACAGCATGTGTTTTATAGTTATTATCTATGATATCTATAAAGTGTAAATTTGTATTGGATAGCCAGTGCTCGGACAATCCACATATATCTATATCCTTTGAGTAAAGAGAATCGCATAGGTATGTGCTACTTGACATTATACCTGTCACATTCCATGACATAATTTTTAAAGGGCGAATAACGGTCATTTCTAACTTGAGTAAAAATGCACATTACATCGGTATGCATTGATCTAATCAACACTAGTATTCAATTGAGAATACACATTGTAAGTCTCATACTCGATAGGTCCACCATCTGCATTATATCTATACCCATCCTTAACCACACGCTGCGAGCGACCGTATGAATTGCGGCTGTTTGCTAGTCTGCCTTTAGAAAGCCAAGGTTTGCATACGACATCGCGGGGCCAAAAGCCGCTTTTATCGAGTTTCGCACTTTGACTGTTGGCCTCAACATTGAGTTGTATAACAACGTCGTCATTTGAGCGTTTAGAAGGAAAAATTATAACTGCAGTTACTTTGGGGCCACGGCGCTTTACGTAAGACGCTATTTTACTTTCAGTAATTGTATTGGTAAATCCGCCTACATAGAAACGGAGTGTATGCTTTTTAACATAAACGCTATAATCTTCTTCGCTTTCAATGTCGTCGCGATGCGTTATTCGTACCGGAATTCCATTCTTACGCGGAACGCTTGGAGTTCCTATATTATGAATGATACTCTTGAACGTGACCTGTCTATTACCAGGCTGTTTGTTAACGTCGCGACGGCCACTTTTATCTGCGTCTTTCTTAATCGCATTTGAATAAGATATGTCCTTTTGCTGATACACTGCCGCATTACCGTTTCTAACCGGAAGCGTCGATACTTCCGTAGGGAAAGAACCAGGTTGAGCACTAGATACAAAGCCAGACAGAAAGTCGGCAATTTCGCTAAGATTCGCATCATTGGATTTAGGATTATTTATCGTTGGCATAGTAGTGTTACCAAAACTGTCACACGGTTCCATCTCTTCTGATTCGCCTACGCCGCCGGGTGGAAAAATAACAACACCCAGAGAGGGAGCTGAAACAGTACAAGTCAATGAGTTTAAACTCTTATCACCTGAGAGGTTATATTCCATATTCTCTAACTCACCTACGCCGCCAGTGGGAATTTCATCCACCAGAGACGAAGGAGAGTCAACAGAAGACAACGGAATGTTAATATTGGAAATAAGCACAATTTCATCAGTGCTAATAAAAGTTTCGATGACATCAAGTCTATGGCATATTGCGCTTATGTCAGATTTTACTGCCTCGTTATTTTCCAACGTGTTATGTTCAGATATAATGTCAGTTCTAATATTGGTGTCTTTAACGGATATCACGTACGTTAGAGCATCGTTAACACTACACATAGTATCCTTCAATATCTTGAATTGATCTGCATTTTGTTTTTCAAGAAGCAGATTTGTTTGCTTTAACATCAGCACTTCCGCCTGGAGACTGGACAAATTTTGTTTTATGGCAGAGACATCTGCACTACACTGACAGGTTGTGTTAGGTAGATGAGTTGAAGTTGAGGCACTGCGAGGTCTTGTCGGCACCCTCACACGACCAGTGCTAATCATGTCCTTCAATTGAGTGGCACTGTCGCCCTCCAAGACTGACAACAACGTATGAATGTCGTTTGCAAGCTTAACTGGCACGGTGTCGCCTCTCCGTGTATATTGGCGGCGTTTTAATTCCGCTTGCAGACCATATGGGAAGTCTTCTTCTTCACGGATGGTTTCGAACAACATGGAGCGTGTATGCTCAAGGTTGGCCTCACATGACGCATAATCCCGCAGCAAAGTTGCCACAAACAAGTCCGTGGGATAGTCTCGAAAGAGAGTAGTTAGACGATGATATTCATTGAGATCTGCGTCGACGGCATTCTTATCACAACTGAATGAATCACCCGCCACTGATGAAAATGGCACTTTTACCTCAGTATTGTCAGACATGAGGACTGGTTCCAATTCTGTGAGACTTGTGTCGCTTACAACTTTACAGTCCGCCATCATTTGTATGTTGGATAATCAATTTGTATTGCTTTTCATAACACGCCCAAGGCCAGAGTCAAATACCGATTGATCGTATGAATATGAGCTAACAGTAAACCAGATCCTTCAGTGTGAGGGATTAGCTACAAATAAGCTACACTCTTAATGCCCGAGGCAACTTTGCACAAGCACAGGTAAATGTAGCGCGGGTTCCATCATGGCCATTTTGTCATTTTTCAAACAAAGGAAAATTCTTAGAAATAAGATATCGTCTCTTTCCAACAACGTTTTTAAAATTAGTTTTATCACATTGGAAGGAAAATGTACTTATCTTACACGTAGTGTTTTACTTTACACCATAATATCCATATTTTATATTTAAATCCAGGTTTTAACAGAGCTAATTTTTCACACCTGCACTGGCCACATTACATATATACATACTCGAATAAGGAACTGTTTCTGTGCGTGTTCAAGCCTGCTGAAATTATGTGGAAATTGTAAAGTAGTATAGTAATTGATATTTCATAACATCCTACTTGTTCATTTTGTCGATTTTATAACATCCCATGTCGTTTTCATGAACCTGGGATAGGTACAATATGAAAACCAAGGTGATATTATTTAATTTGCATTGCGTTCGAATCGAGAACTAGGAGCCGGTAACCTGGACCCAGGAACCAGTTCCTAGTTCCCAGTTCCTGGTTCAAAATCCGGGAACCAAATGTATGCTCATTGTTTCCGAAAGTTAGGAAAATGCCTAAAGATGCCAGTCTGTGAATCAACAATAAATACAATCGACTGCCGATACAGATTACAGGGCCTTATTGACGACCTTGTAAAGCGTGACAATAAATTCTGTTCCGTCTTGGATGACAACTCATATAGGGCCCCGTTCCATTGGATGGTTCCATAAATCTTGCGTAGATCACTTAAATTATCCTTCGTGGAATTGTTCAAACGGCATATACACAATAACGATTTAACGATACACGTCCAGATGGGACCCTATGTATATACACATTTAACAAATATAACTATCTTTCCTCGGCAATTCAACTCTTTTCATTTATAGGACATCTAATTCATTTTATTTATTTTTTTAAATTCAGATAAACTACATAACATAGGCTTTAAATATATTTAAACACAAATAATGTCTTTCAAGTGCTTCATAAACATATTTTTTCCAAATAGCTTTGCCAAAATTTACACGATTTTAATTTTCCTCACTGTTTTGGAAAGTAGTATCTTCAGCTAAATAAATATATCAAATTATTACAGTTCAAAGCTGTGAGCCAGGTGTTTTCCAATCAAAATAGGTCAAATTTGTTATTCTTATGGATGGCTGTGGTGCACTTATTTCGCGTCCTAATTTAAATATCTATAGATATCTTTAATGTTTTTAAAAGTACATAGTCGACGCTTTCTAATGATATATGTATTTACTGTTTCTGTTAAATAATAAAGAAGTTATTCTGGGGGCCAGGTGGTCCTTTTTCTTTGCTATAAATATAGATACATACATATAAACTTGTCCAGACTAGATCTCGAGGCGAAAAGTCGCAAACCCGAAAAATCGAAGGCGAAAAGTCGCAAACTCGAAAAGTCGAAGGCGAAAAGTCGAAATTCTTCCATTTCGGGTTTGTGACTTTGCGAGTCGAAATTTCGCCCAAAATCTCGACTTTGCGACTTTTCGCCTTCGGGTTTGCGACTTTTCGCCTTGTGGAAAGGGTTATTAACAGGGCGGAAAGTTGCAAAGTCGAAAAGTCGAAACGGCCGCATCCGTCTTCCATACAAACCCGAGGTATGAAATGTATTAATTTCATTATTAATACAACTAGTGAATCAGTTTTCGTTCTCAATAGTTGAACACGATAATACAATACAATATTCATTTATATAAATGAAACTAAGCAGGATGAAAGTAACTATACTTTCCGCTGATGTTGATGCTGATTGTCTTGACAGCAAAACAGGAACACATTAATGATGTTTTAAGAATAATTAGATAGACCGCCAAACAAAGATGTTTTTGAAAAGTTCGGTACACAAGGGAGTAAGCCCCCTTTTTCTTAAAACATGCATTTTGGTCACAAAAAACAATTAAATCTACGAAAATTACCGAAATTTGTCCCAGACAATATTCTATATATGTTCCTTACCCCAAAAATCACGAAAAAACATAACACAGATTGTGTAGATGGCAGCTTTTGATTATCAACAATCATCAAATTACTCCCCTTTAACATTTCCATATCATCCATAAAAGATTATTGCTTGGCAAATTTGAAACTGTTTAATGGGATATTTAGTACTCATTTAGGTGTGTTTTACAAACATCAAACATTGTTTTATTAAAACGCTGTTTAAGCTTTTATACGCCCTCAAAAACTGGCCTATGGAAATAACAGCACAAAAGTCGGACAAAAGTCGGACGTTTCTTTTTTGTGTTCAGTAGACTTACTACATTGACCTAGGTTAACGTTTACGTTATTTTTTGCAGCTTGTTTTTCCATTTCTGTTTGAATGGTGTTTTACGCCCATGTATTACGGGAGTAGTTGTAATAATGCCTACATCGTACAATATAATCATCGTCACGTTTGTATAGAACATGTAAATAGTTATGTATATATGTCGTATGCTTAGGTTGTGTGTGCTTTTTGGTTTCCATTTCCTGTTCTACTGGTCGATTATTTAATAGAGCCATTTGCCGGTCGTCCGTTAAATGTTTGTTTGTATCTACTATAGCACCTGAAGTCAGCTTTATTTCGATATTTTCCAAACTCGACCGGATTGTTGATATCAACACAGCTCAATCTCATTAAAATCAAATCCTAATTACGCCTTGATACTCTCCGCTTCCTAATTACGCCTTGATACTCTCCGCTCCCTAATTACGCCTTGATACTCTCCGCTTCTAGAGTATCAAGGCGTAATTAGGATTATTTTAATGAGATTGACTAAAACTCGGATCCATTCGAATACAGCTACGTCGGTTTAGTAACACCATAGTTATGGCCCTTGATCTTTTAAATGCCATAACATATTAGCTCCTTCATTTTTTATCTGAATGTTAACAATCTTTGTAAGAATGTTATTTTATTAAAAGCTCGAGCAAGTTTAAACTGGAAACGGCAAACTTATGGTCCTTGAACTATTAAAATCTATAATAGTTTGCTTCATAAACACTCTAGCACTAATCTTTCATCCGATCTTTACCTACCTTGGTATCAATGAAAGCTCGGACGAGAACGGCACCGCGCAAGTTCGGAATAGTAACACCAGAGTTACGGCCCTTGATTTATGTATTGAAATGCTTTGTTAAAATCCTGGCTCCTTCACTTTGTAAATTGATCTTTGTTGTAGTAATAAGCATAATTATGGTCCTCTTCCAAGTTCCAAATACAAGACTAGAAGTATAATGCTTTGCATGTAGCATAAACTTATGGTCATCTACCAAGACTGTTCGCATGGTGGCCTTCGGGTAAATTTTGGCCCCACCCTGGGGTTACGGTTTTACATAGTTACATAATGAAATGTAAAGGTTAACACATCGTATTAAGTTATAAAAAGACTGACAGCAACATCAGAAGGAGGCGAGATGAAAGTTGAAGTTTCCCATCAGATGGAGCGAACTCATGCGGGGCAGGGATATGTAGCTCATGCATTTAGGGATCTGTACCAATGCCTTATTCACTCGGTAGTTCTCCGCTATCGAGGACAATACATAATTTATGTGGGAACAGCTTCTTGAGTAACCACAAGAGTTTGTAGTCATATTTTACAAATAGCATTTATAAGCTTATGGTCCTCTTCCAAGTTTCTTCCAATTAGGGTTATTATGTCAAATCTGGCCTCACCCCGGGTATGTGTGTGTGTGGGGTGGGGTCAGGGTCATACCCATGTAAATCGTGGATAGCCTTACACGATCACATGTATATAGCAAATGTCTGTGGACATAGCACAGATATATTAATAACCTTTTTTTGGTCATAATCTGGGTTTCTTTCCATTTAATACTCATTGTTCTCCTTATGAAATAATCGCAGGGCATTGGACCCGATGTTTTTCTCTGATGTTGCTTGTACATTATTACTTTTTTTTTTGTATTAGATGGACGAATACATACCTAACTTAAGCTTAGAGCGGCTACATGTCATAGTAGGTCTCTTGTCTTTCAGTTGTTTTGTTACGTTTGATACCACCACGATGTGTTTAGGCTCAGACTCTTGCCAAGGAATTAAAACGTATAATCTCTGTAAAAGAGGAACTAAGCGATCATTTATGTCAAATATACTCAGGCAATATAATTCTGTACACTACAACTTACTTATAATCTCTGTAAAAGAGGAACTAAGCGATCATTTATGTCAAACATACTCAGGCAATATAATTCATATAAGGAAATTCAACAGCATTTATGTAAAACCTACTTAGGCAGTACAGTCCATCTATTAATACTAGTCGTGTATCTTCAAGACACGTAGTCAATCTTAATGTAGAACAAGAGGCCCAAGAGGGCCTGTGAACGCTCTACTGGCTGTTATACCATTGATGAATCGAGTCGTACTACATGGTGTCTAGAGTGTACACAAGGTTTTTCAAGTATTTGACCTAGTGACCTAGTTTTTAACCCCATGTGACCCATTTTCAAACTTGACCAAGATATAATTAAGACAAACATTCTGACAAAGTTGCATCAAGCTCGGGTCAAAAATATGGCCTCTAGAGTGTACACAAGGTTTTTCCAATATTTGACCTAGTGACCTAGTTTTTAACTTCATGTGACCCATTTCCGAACTTGATCAAGATATAATTAAGATAAACAATTTGACAAAGTTTCATCAAGATTGGGTAACAAATATGACCTCTAGAGTGTACACAAGTTTTTTCAAGTATTTGACCTAGTGACCTAGTTTTTGACCCCACATGACCCATTTTTGAACTTGACCGAGATTTCATTGAGACAAACATTCTGACAAAGTTTCATCAAGATCGGGTCAAAAATATGGCCTCTAGAGTGTACACACGGTTTTTCCAAAGTTTGACCTAGTGACCTAGTTTTTAACACCATGTAACCCATTTTTGAACTTGACCAAGATATAATTAAGACAACCATTTTGACAAAGTTTCATCAAGATTGGGTCAGAAATACGGCTTCTAGAGTGTACACAAGGTTTTTCAAGTATTTGACCTAGTGACCTAGTTTTTAATCCCATGTGACCCATTTTCAAACTTGACCAAGATATAATTAAGACAAACATTCTGACAAAGTTGCATCAAGCTCGGGTCAAAAATATGGCCTCTAGAGTGTACACAAGGTTTTTCCAATATTTGACCTAGTGACCTAGTTTTTGACCCCACATGACCCATTTTCGAACTTGACCGAGATTTCATTGAGACAAACATTCTGACAAAGTTTCATGATGATTGCATGAGAAATGTGGCCTCTAGAGTGTACACAAGCAAAAGTTAACGGACGGACGGACGGACAACGGACAACACACCATCCCATAAGCTCTGCTGGCCCTTGGCCAGTAGAGCTAAAAACCACACCAGGAAAGTGCTTTATACTTCAAATATATATCTATAATCGAGGCCCTAATAGAGAAAAATTAATAACACAAAAGTAATATGTTGTCAAGTTAAATACTACTAGTATTATTCTTTGAATGTCAAGGCAAGCATTATATATTACGAAATACAATGTCTCTATAATCAGCGGGATTTTTTTAGCAAATCCAGGCTTACAGATTGGCGACTTCCGTCTGTCCGCCCGTCTGTCCGTCTACGCGTTTTGACGTTTTGGTTAAAGTTTTTGGTTAAAGTTGTTTTTTCTTCACATTTCTCAAAAACGAAATGTCAGAAAACGTTGAAACTTGTCACACATGTTCATTATCATTACACAATGTTATATGACAAGAATCATAACTTTGTCATGTATTTTATCTGAATTATCGCCCCTTTTTGCTTAGATTCTTCAGTTAAAATGTTGAATTTGCAATCCGACGTTCGCACCACTGTTGGTGCTCCACTTGTATATTTAATGTTGTTGGAATGTAAACAATTAAATCACTCATACTTATATCAATTACTTTGTTATATTAAACTACCGGAACTTCTTTTCCAGTTTGGTTAAATCTTTTCCTCATCAAGCAACAAATCATAGATGGCCTACAGGGACGGATACATGATTTGAATGAGAGAGGTGCAATTTAAAACAAGAGGACCAACTGGCCCCGAATCGCTCACCTGATATAATTTTACCCATTGTAGACATCTGCAACAGTAATATGAGTGAGTCAGATAAACGGGATATGGTAAGCAGGTAAGTTCCGAAGATTTTATTTCAAAGGTTTTCCAGATGAATATAACTATTTTAACTGGTACCCACTGGCGTGCTACAATTTTACCCAAGGATCATCATTTAGACACACTTGCTGCATGTAAGCTTAAGCGACATGCACAATATTACACCTGTACACCATTCAGAGAATATTTGTTTAAAGTAGCTATCCCGCCAACAACCGCCAATTTTTACATCTTATGTACACCGTTTCTAAGCATACTGACGATGAGGTATATATAACTTACATATTTTGAGAATTCAAACTCGTTAGACACACTATCAACGGTTTTAACCAGCCAGGCCAAACCTCGAAACTGGAGCGTCGAATTAAGAGTTACCAACTCATAATTCATTTTACGCATATTCAGTCACCGATATTTTAATAACCCGCGAATACACCTTTACTTTTAATCGGCACATATACATTATTATATGACCTGAATACCTGGATACAGTTTTGATACAAGGTTTTGTAGTGAAATTTTGCCGTTATTTGGCGGCTTGGTTTCTGTAAAGAAAAAAACATTTTGTATTGTAAAATTGTGACCATCGTGGCCCCTCAAGTGTCACCATTAGAGCACCAAAAGCTTGTTCTGCACGTAATATATGAGAAGTCTATGCATTGTGGTTTCAGAGATTTTTTTTAAAGTTTCCCGAATATAAGTACATGTAAAACGTGACACATGGGGCGTGGCCAAATTTGACCCCAGACATTTGAACAATATCGGTAAAGGATTAAAAGGCATAATATAGCGCTTGTAGTTTCAAAGAAGATATTTTAAAATAATTCCAATGTTACTCTATGTAAAACTTTGACACCGGGACGGGGTGAGATCTGAACACACTTGATAGTTGACAGCTCTATGCCTTCTATGTGGTTTCATAGAAGTCGATTTATGGTGTATTCCTATATAAGGCTATGTAATACATGTGAATAATTGGGCGGAGCCCTATTTGACTAAAAGGGTCACCGTTCGAACATAATTGGTGGGGACCATAGTATTTTATACAGTCAAATATTGGATCTCTTGCTCTTGTAGTTTCAGAGAAGACACTCTTTTAAAAAGATGTTTCAATATAATTCTAGGTAAAACTGTGTCCCACTGTGTCCCACAGGGCAGGGCTAGATTTGACAGCAGGGTCACTATTTGAACAAAGGCTTGGTATATGCAGAACATAACATCTGAGAGTTATATGCCTGATACACATATGTAGACCTGGTGATACAGATATGTAGACTTGGTGATACAGATATGTAGACCTGCGTGATACAGATACATAGATCTGGTGAAACAGATATGCAAACCTGCATGATACAGATATGTAGACTTGGTGATACAGATATACTGACCTGGTGATACAGATATGCAGACCTTGTGATACAGATATGCCGACCTGGCGATACAGATATGTAGACCTGTGATACAGATATGCCGACCTGGTGATACATATATGTAGACATGGTGATACACATATGCCGACCTGGTGATCAATATATATAGACATGGTGATACAGATATGTAGATCTGGTGATACAGATATTTAGACCTGCGGGATACCGATTTGTAGACCTCCGTGCTACAGATATGTAGACTAGGTGATACAGATATGCAGATCTGGTGATACAGATATGCAAACCTGCATGATACAGATATGTAGACCTCATGATACAGATATGTATTCTTGGTGATAAAGATACGTAGACCTGCATGATAGATATGTAGACCTGGTGATACAGATATGTAGACCTGGTGATACAGATATGTAGACCTGCGAGATATAGATATGTAGATCTGCGTGATACAGATACATAGATCTGGTGAAACAGATATGCAAAACTGCATGATGCAGATATGTAGACCTGGTGATACAGATATGATACAGATATGAAGGCTTGGTGATACAGATATGTAGACCTGCATGATACTGATATGTAGATCTGGTGATACAGATATGCAAACCTGCATGCTACAGCTATGTAGACCTGGTGATACAGATATGTAGACCTGCATGATACTGATATGTAGATCTGGTGATACAGATATGCAAACCTGCATGCTTCAGATATGTAGACCTGGTGATACAGATATGCAAACCTGCATGATACAGATATGTAGACCTGGTGATACAGATATGATACAGATATG